>NW_021025707.1:712473-746170 GCF_004153795.1 Camellia sinensis | reverse complement strand
TTTCCTAGAGCCATAATAAGTGATCAGGGTACACATTTTTGTAACTGGTTCTTTGAGTCTGTAGTTAAGAAATACTCTATCACTCATAAAGTTGGCACTCCATACCACCCTCAAACTAGTGGCCAAGTAGAAGTCTCAAATAGGGAGGTAAAGCACATAATTGAGAAAACGGTGCGACCGGATAGGAAAGATTGGTCACAACGGTTAATTGATGCATTATGGGCTTACCGCACTGCTTATAAGACACCCATTGGGATGTCACCATATAGAGCAGTGTTTGGCAAAGTTTGTCATCTCCCGGTTGAACTTGAGCATTGAGCATTGTGGGCCATAAAGAAGTTTAACTTCGATATGGCCGCAGCTGGGCTCAACCGGAAATTGCAACTCAATGAGCTGGAGGAAATCCGGAATGATGCCTATGAGAGTTCGAGAGTTTTTAAAGCTCAGACTAAGGAATTCCATGACAAGCACATTAATAGAAATTTTTTTGAACCCGACCAAAAAGTGTGGCTTTTTAATTCAAAATTGAGACTCTTTCCGGGTAAGCTAAGATCAAGATGGGATGGCCCCTTTGAGGTTGTTGAGGCATTAGTCATGGCGTCGTTGAGGTGCGAGATCCCAAAACTGGCCACACTTTCAAAGTGAATGGCCAAAGATTGAAACCATATATAGAGGGGATTGGGAATGGGGATATGATTGAGTCCATTGCTTTGATGGACCCATTTTACTATGATTGATAAATTGATTTCTTGTTCTCTTTTCTTTCCCTTCTATGCTATTTTGTTTTTCTTTGTTCTCGTTATGCTTTACTTGCGTCTAGGAGACTTTAAATCCTCTAAAGGTGTAATTCCTTTGGTGTTTGTCGTGCCGGAACGGCATCTGACGGTCTGGTATAGCCACCTAACCGTGTTTGTAGTGAGTTCCTAGGAGACCAACTGAGACGGTGGAAACTAGAGTTCGAATGGCAAAGCCTAGAACACAAAGGTTTGGGATTTCTGAGACTAAAGTCTGGTTTAAATACCCAGGGGTGTGGAGATTGCTTCAAAACTACCTCGGCTTGAACTCTGTATGGCAGCCCCATAGATTGAGGTAGCTTTATGCGCCTCGATTCTGGATACCAAATCAACCTAGTCTGTCACCCTATTGGAGAATAGGGAAAGTTACAAATACAGTTAGGGAGAAAAGTAGTACCCGTAATTTTCGCGTGAAAATTATACCTTTAATGGGCATTCCGTATGTTCTTTTGTGCTATATTTATTCCGGATGTCAATTAAAGGTAGAAATGTTTATTCTCAGTGTTTAAAAGCATGCTTTCATGTTTATTTTTTGTGTTTATACTTGATCAATTTTAAATAAATAATATTAAAAAAAAAAAATGAAATCGCCGCACGTGCGGCCTGGGCCCCGCACGTGCGGGAAAATTGGGCAAAACCAGCCTTGCACTCTGCTAAATAAGCAGGTGCGGAGGGGCGTGCGTTGACCAGCCGCACGTGCGGCTTGACTCCCGCACGTGCGGGACGAAGAAATTAAAAAAAAAAAACACTGTGCCAACCCTTATCTAACACAACTCACTCTCTCCCAATCACTCTCACTCTCAGATTTCTCTCTATCTCTATCTCTCTCTCTCTCTCTTAACCCCAAAAACCCACCTTCTTTTTCTTCTTCTTCTTCTTCTTCCCTTTTCTTTTTCTCTCTTCTTCCTCCCTACCATCGTCTCACCCCCGGCATCACTTCCCTCTCCGTCCGGCGAAACTCCAGCGACCACCATTTTTTCCGGCGAACCTCCATTCTTTTTCTCTCTTTCTCCACTTTTTCAAGGTAATTTTTTCTTTTTCTTCTTTTCTTTCCTTTGCGTAGATTTGTGAAGGTAGGAATCAATTTGTAGAGTTTTTGATTTTTATTTATTTATTTATTTATTTTTTATCTTAACCTAGTGTTCATCTAAAAAAAAAAATTTGTTTAGCCATGACTGATTTATTTCTTTTTAGTATTTTTAGTGGTCATTATGATTTATTATTATTATTTTTAAATTTTATTTGTGCTCTTTTAGTTGTAGAATGCATGTTTGTTAGTTTGTTCAAAAAAAAAAAAAAAAAAAAAAAAAAAAGAAAAGAGAGAGAGAAGCGCGGGGATGGAATCGCCGCACGTGCGGCCTTGACCCCCGCACGTGCGGGGTGGAAAAATTTAAAAAAAAAAAAAAAAAAATTTGTTTTGTTTTCTTATTATTTTCATTTACTATATTGGTACTAACACTAATCCTAATTTAGTTTTTTTTTATTTGTTATATTTGTTTAGTTTAAATTGCTTCGTAGTGATTCTGGTTAATTTAATTAGTTAGTGAAATTTAGTTTTATTTTTATTTTTTCTTATACTTGTGTAGTTAGTGATTTTCTTTTTATCTTATTCTATGATGTCATTGTTCATATACTTTCTAAGTAGTTTAGTTCATTTTCTTTTATTTATTTTCTGAAGTTTTATTTAATTTTCTTCTCTTCCAAAAAAAAAAAAAAAAAAGGGGGGGGGGTTTAGTTTTGGTTGTTTTACTCTATACTTTAGTCTATTTGGTAGTTTAGTTATTTTATAGTTTAGTTTAGTTTATTTTATAGTTTAGTTAATTTAATTTAATGACATTTTACTTCATTTATTTAATTAATTTCGTTTTTACATATAATAATAATAAAAAAATTGGGAATTACATGTGGTACATTAGTGGGCAAATTTGTGTTTTCATATTTTATTTGATTCTCATACTGGTTTCACGAGTATCTGTATTTATTGTTGGTGTGTACAGGATATGAGTCGCCGTGTCTCTACTCGGGCCTCCAAAAGGCCAGGGGTGCATCCTCTTCGGCACCACCACCACCACCGTCACCACCATCCTCGCCACCACCACCATGTGACATGCCACGGCCGGAGTGGGCTTCACGTCCTCTTCACAAGCTCACGCAGTTCAACCTGCCATTTTTCCAGCGTGACGAGGACACTACTTGGGCTATTGAGCAGCTCCGACTCCAGCAACAGTTGGGCATTTGCGCTGTGACCGCGCCCACTTATCCTCGTCTGGTACGACTATTCTACCAGAACCTACATGAGACACCCACCACGGTTGGACTGCTCTCTAACATTGATGGCCATGTTGTCCACATCACCTCAGCCATGATTGCCACAGTGTTAGAGTTTTTTGCCAAACCGGAATATCAGCCTTTCCCGGAAGTTGAGGATCGCCAACCCATACATCGCCTCATCCAGCAATACTTCCCGGGAGCCCACGGTGACCCCAGTTTCACATGATTGCGGCGGAGTAAGCTACCTAGCCGCTTGCTTTTCCTTGATTCCATGGTCCATAAGAATGTCCTTCTACTTGGGCATCGAGCTGAGTGCCGTTTGGAGTTTGTGCGGGTTTTACACGGGTATCAGCTTGGCTATCAGGTCCCGCTTGAGGATTTCATTTTGATGCATATGTAGAAATTTTTAAGTGAGGCAGTTCGGCCAGATCCTATACAGAACTTGACTTGGCCACTACCATTCGCCAACTTGCAGGCAGTTCGGCCTACTCCTATGCAGAACCTGACTTGGCCACTACCATTTGCCAATTTGTTGACCCTTGTGTTTGCGCTGAACCACCTCCCCATTGCTGAGGATGAGGAGATTGATCGAGGGTATCCGACATTCGGCCGGCGGGAATGGCAGCACAGCATATCTCGCATCCCGCAGCCGGTGGGTGCCCCGGTTGAGGAGGCCCAGGACCCCGTCCATGACCATCCGGCTCATCCTGTTCCCCCTGTGCCTCCCCACGGGGACCCACTTTACATGACTCGCGAGGAGTACTTACAGCTTCAGCACTCTGTCGATCAGGTCCACCGTACTCTTCGTGATCACCACCAGAGTCTCATGGAGTTGCGCACGGATTTTCAGGCTCATCGCGACTATTCTCAGGCGCGCTTCGATCAGCTACACACCGACAACCTCGCCATCCAGCAACAGGGTCAGGATAACGCCTTCGAGACTCGCGCTTTGATGCAAGCCTTGTTTGCCCAACATTTCCCACCACCACCACCACCACTGGCTTCTCCGTAGTACCCGTCTGTATACTGCTTTGTCTCTTTTATTTTCCTTTTTCTTTTTCGTTTTTTTTAACAAAAAAAAAAGAGAAAAGGAATGAAGTGTGTATATGTTAATCTCTGCCTACCTGGATGTGCACCTACAATTCTGGTAATTTTCTCTCATTTCTCTTTACTTTTCCATTGAGGACAATGTCATATTCAAGTTGGGGGATGAGGGTTATATTTTATTTTGTGCATTCTTATTTGGCTCATAATTCATGCTTATACCTGTTTCACTTGACTGCATTACTTCACCTAATGTGACTTTTTGCTAGTAGGGTGATAATATTTGCATATGTTATTTGGAGATCATAGTAGACTTGTATGAAAAAGATTTATTGGGTAGATACTTGCATGCCATGTTTGCATGAGGAGAGTTGTCTGTGTTTGTGATTTTAGTACACTTGTCATGAGTATGTCTTAATTCACATGAGTTATAAACAACCAATCTTTTTATCAAAATTAATTTAGGAATTTGACAATTAAATTAGTTTAATTTCACCATAGTCCCTGTGGATCGATACCTGGACTTGCCATTATTCTGATAGAATTTGGTATAGTTTAGTATTTAATTTTGGTGTGTTCAACGACCCACCACATACTGTCTCGAAATGTAGGTATATGGCGGCGAGCTAATGGCATCACCAACTTTAAGCCCGTAGGGGTGTCTCTACACCTAATGCCCTAAAACCGTCTGGTTTGGGAGTCATTGGCCCAAAACTTGCTACATGGGTTAATTAGAAAGCTTAAGGGACATGGATATTGCACAGTTAAGGAAAAATAAGAAGAATGACTTGTTCGGATCCGTAGCCTTTTCAACTCGAGTTATTAAGCCCGTAGGGGTGTCTTTACACCTAGTGCCCTAAAACCGTCTGATTTGGGAGTCATTGGCCCAATGCTTGCTACATGGGTTGATTAGAAAGCTTAATGGATCAGGACATTGCACAGTCATTTAAAAAAAAACAACAACAACAACAACAACAACTTTTGAAAATCTTGGCTGCAACAGGTTAGTTTTTCTGTATATGATGGGTGTTATTATGAGTTACACTGGGCTATTATAGCGGATAGTTAACTAATATGGAGATTGCACTTTACACCGAGGGTACTCATGACTTGTCTACTAGCATGCACAAGTATAGGGAACTTTACTTTTGTATTAACTGAATTGTGGTTTTGACTAAAAAAAAAAAACAACAACAACAACAACTTTTGAAAATCTTGGCTGCAACAGGTTAGTTTTTCTGTATGATGGGTGTTAGTATGAGTTACACTGGGCTATTATAGTGGATAGTTAACTAATATGGAGATTGCACTTTACACCGAGGGTACTCATGACTTGTCTACTAGCATGCACAAGTATAGGGAACTTTACTTTTGTATTAACTGAA
The DNA here is from genome assembly GCF_004153795.1 of Camellia sinensis. Lineage (NCBI taxonomy): Eukaryota > Viridiplantae > Streptophyta > Magnoliopsida > Ericales > Theaceae > Camellia > Camellia sinensis. The sequence goes on along the minus strand of NW_021025707.1, from coordinate 740,676 downwards.
TTGTGGTTTTGACTTAATAGGTTCCTTCATGCTTGCCCACTATGCCTTTAATGACTCATGATGTCTAAATATCACACTGTAGTGGCACATAAGTTGATTGTTAGGTGGAGTAGTATGGTCATTTGTTGTTGAGTATATATGAATATGTTAATGTTTGTGGGTATCATTTCTGGAAACCCTCACGAGACTTTACTCGTCCACTTGGGGTAACCTTGTGGTTTAAAGGCTTGTTGCATATGCTAAATGCAATCGTTTTCCCACGAAAGAGGAAATAGATAGATTTTGTTTAATTTTATTTTATTTTACTTGCTTGAGGACTAGCAAGTAGTAAGTTGGGGGATGTGATTAAGGCCGAAATGTACGTCATTGAGGCCGTTAATTAGAATCTCTTAACTTCACTTGCTGGTTAAACTGTATATTTTATGTGCGTTGAGTGTCAATCAGGTTGTACATTGTTGGAGCATAAAATGAGCAAAAAGACAGAATTTAGGCAGAGTTGACTTTTTCCGCACGTGTGTTGACTTTTTCTACACGTGCGTTGACTTTCCCGCACGTGCGTTGACTTTTTCTGGGAAAGTCAAACCGGCGTTTTAAACCTGTTTGGACGAGATTGGAAGTATAAAAAGGCAAGTAAAAGGCTGGATTAGGGTTCTTAAAATTGTTTTGACCTAAAGGGAGAGGCTAGGGTTTGGAAAGGAAGAAGAAACAAGAAGCTTCAAAGATGTCTCCCATGGTGGTTCCTCCTCCTTCTACCTCCTCCCACTCCTCCATGAGTGGCTAGTCTCTTTTTCTAGGGTTTTGAAGAAACCCTAGCCATGTAATAGGTTTTTCTTTTTTGATTTTATATTATGTAAATGTTTGAACCATTGTATGGTGTTTTAGAAATTCTTTATATATAATTTTCATTATCTTTTCAAATATTTGACTTTCTGTGATTGTTGAATATTATCCATACATGAGTTTTCTATTCCTTCACATTCAAGGTATGGGACGAACCATGCTACGAGGAACAAGTCGTATCACTACCCTAGTTTAGAGTGAACGATTCGTATTACTTGAGATGGTTCGTGCTCGTACATTGAATGTGATGATCTTCTTGTTAAATGCTTTGAGCTTGTAGTTGTGAAGCATTAATCCGTTCAAACCATAGTATAATTAATTTCAATTGGAAGCCCTAATTATGTGGTTAGTGGTGAATTCTCTACCCTAGGATTTTTTCCTAATTTAGTAAACCCAATTTCGTTTATTATTGATAATTTAATTCCTTAGTTTAATTTATTCGTTATTAAATTAGGTTATAAACAACCAATCTTTTTATCAAAATTAATTTAGGAATTTGACAATTAAATTAGTTTAATTTCACAATAGTCCCTGTGGATCGATACCTGGATTTGCCATTATTCTGATAGAATTTGGTATAGTTTAGTATTTAATTTTGGTGTGTTCAACGACCCATCAATATACAACCAAACAAATCAAAAGAAATTCTAAATTCTTTCCCCAATTTTTTTTAAAAAAAGTTATCTCTCAAAACCAAACCAAACACACCCTATACTTTTTATGTATATTTATGTTAGGTGTATCTAAAAATTAAAAAAAAAAAAATTGCTTAAAATATTTAAAAAAGTTCAAGGAAAACAAAAAATTTTAATTTTTTGAAAAGTGAATTTAGAAAACCCAAACCAAACAAGTTGAATTTTTTAAAAATTATTTTATATCTCAATTGTCAATCAAACAAATTAAAATAAAAAATAAAATTTTTTGGCTTAAATAGTTAAGAAGTGACTTTTGCTAAAATCAAATAGAAATAAATATTTTTTTCCTATTAAAAGTGGTAGTTGGTGAAATTTATTTGTTTTTATATAATATAAAAAATGAGAGTTACATTTGATAATTTATTATTTCAGTAATGCTACATACCCATACTTTCACTCACAATGATGTGACAAGGGAGTTGGGTCCCGTGTCAATGTGTATAGCAAATTAAGAGTTGACACATATGATACCACATCATTGTTGATACAATTGTGGATTTTTTTTTGTGAGTCTCAAACATTTTTCTTATTGTTCATCTAGCCTTTTTTAGTACTTGTGAAACATTGTGGATCCTGTTAATTTTTTTTTTAAAATCTCAGTTGTCAGTTAAGTAAACTAAAATAAAAAATGAAAAAAAAATTGGCTCAAATTGCTAAAAAGTGAGTTTTGTTAAAACAAATAGAAATAAATGTTTTTTTTTTCTAATAAAAATGATGGTTTGTGAAATATCTTTTTTATTTAAAAAAAAAATGAGGGTTATAGGTGATAATTTATTGGTCATCTATAATTATTTTCCGATCAAATGAGAATAACATTCTAAATTTTCTTCTTATCTTTTTTTTATTTTTATTTTTTTATATACAGATACTTTTATTTTGTAGAAATTTAATTTTATTATATTTAAATATTTTATTGTAATTTTTAAATTTAAAATAACTAGAGTGAAAAGTAAATAAAATAAAATAAAATATGTTTATATGAAATAATATAAATAGTTAAAATTTTGTACATAAATTGTGAAAATAAAAAAATATTGGAACTTATAATTTAAGTTTTATAATTTTATCACAATTTATGTATCAATTTTTAATTTGTCACAACTTCAATAATGTAACTTTCAACCCCTTCTTTAAATTTGTAAATTTGGGCGAGTTGAACCGAAACAACTCGAGTCAAGTCTGTAAATTCTTAAAGACTGTACAATATAATTTTTAATTCGTTGAGAACCTATGTAAAATTCAAAAGTTATAATAAATTTGAATGGACTTGGAGAGAGACACCAAATAACCTAAGCAATCGAAACAAAATTGTATATATAAATATATAAAATTATTTGCTAATTTATTTTTTTTAGTAATAAATAAGATTAGTTAAAATTTTAATATTAATGAACAAAAATAAATACACATTTTAGAAAGTGATCATTGAATAAGTTGATATTAAAAAAATTATATTTTATAGTGACATAAAATAATTTAAATATGATATTTCAAAAATTATTTTTAATTTAAAAATTACAATAAAATATTCACTAAATTTCAATATTCTTTGTTTTCATAATTTGCATACAAAAATTTATCTATTTATATTATTTTGTATAAAAATATATTATTAATTAGCACGGGTTATCACTAATTATTATTATTAATTTTTATATATTATATGGATTATATTGCACCCATGTAATAAATAAATAAATATGTGATTAAGTACACAAACGTAACATACCAATTACTTTCACAAGACTAATAACTCATATATAAAACTCAGAAGTAGACTTTACATGTGCGGGAGAGTAACTACTACACTAATTTATTTATTTATTTTTTGAGGGGGCGGGGGGGAAGGAAGAAAAGTTGTTTAGCCTCATGTCATGTGTTGTGTAATATGGAGATATATATATATATATATATATATTTATATATTTATTTAACTCAATTTGTGGCAATACACAATTTTGATTACCTGTATGATCAGAGATATTAATTAGACGTTATTATTAACGGGCGGAAGTGGTGATCTAAAGAGATAAAATCAAAACTTTGACTTGAAAGGGGTGAACTATGAATATTCATTTTCAACCAAAAGAAATTTTTACACCTAATTGAATTTAAGTTTTATCACGTTGGCTATTTGTTTGTTTCGAAAATGATGGCCAATTGGATGGCTTCACGTGTTCATTTGGTGAAATAAACCTTGTAATTTTAGCCTCTGTTTGGTAAGTTAGGTTATGGGTTTTTTTGGCTATTTTAATCATAAAAGACAAAATAGATTATTTTAGTCACAAAAAATAAAATATCGCATTCAATCTATAATCATTACACTCTTCTCTCACAAAAAAAGCAAAAAAAGTCAAAAACCCCTTCCTAAACCAAGCTGTTTAGCCCAGGCTAAAATAGCAATGTTAGGTTTTATTCTTGGTAACCCCGTTTGACAAAACTCCTTTCAGTTGTATTTATTTTCGCACTTTTATTTCAATGAGGCTATGAGTGTTTAGATGCGAATCCAACCTGAATTGTGCCTTTCAGAGAAGTTTGTGATACTAATGCTTTCAAGATTGCCACTTCGCTGATTATGACGGGGATCGAGCTGCCCGATCAGCTCGCGGGGGTCGAGGAGGCAGCGCCACGGCGGGGTCGAGGGGCAGCGCCCCCGAAGCAAAATGCAAAAATACATTCCAAGTTGCCTGTCCGCTCGAGCGGACATTACCCCGCTCGAGCGGAGAATGCTGGGTTTCAAAAGTTTGTCAGGTCTGTAAAAATACTGGAAGGTGTGATTTCGCGCTCGAGCGGGTTCTCTAGCGCTCGAGCGGACCTCTGTTATATCACGCGCATATTTTGCTGAAGACGCTCGAGCGCGCTGTTGGGCGCTCGAGTGGAGATTGCGGGACAGATTCTATAAATTCGCGTATTGGGTCAGATTTTAGGATTACTACTCCAAATCTTCTTTTTGGGTTCTAGGGTTTATATCTGAAGATACTTTGTCAGTTTTCTTTGATATTTTGATTGAGTATTCAACTCATGTTTTAAAGAGTATACATCAAAGGTTTTGTTTGTTCTAAAAAAGAGAGAGTTGTTCTTCGGTGGATTCTGAAAAATTTGAGCCTGAAGCTTTGGTGGATTCCGGGGTGGCTTATCGTAAAGACAATTCCGAGGTGAAGACGGGTTGGAAGAGGCACATAGAGGTTGGTTCAATTAGGCGTGGATTCGCTAGGTAATTGAGAGTATACCTGTGTAATTCCTTTAAATCTTCTTAGTGGATTGTTTTATGGCTGTTGCCTATGGTTTTTTTAATCACAGTTGGAGGTGTCCAATTGTGGTTTTTTCCACGTTAAAATTGTTGTATTGATTTGTCCTGATTGTTTGATTGTGATTGTTATATATTGCTTAAAATTGTTACATAATCACAAATCAATATCTAGGGGATTTCTAGATTTTTCAAGCCAAAAAAGCTAAAAAGTCAAAAAGCCAACCCACTTCCCAAACCAATTAGTAAGTCCCAAATGGTGATAGATTTGGAGTTCTTAGGGTTTCAAAGCTTGCAGCAGTCGGCGGTGGGGGAAGGGGTTTTCGGTAGCCTCTGGCCTCCTCTCCCCCTTCCCCTACTCCTCATTTCTCTCTCTTTTACTTGCTTTGCTATACAATAATTTGGAAGCTCTAGCTTTCCATTCTCTCCCTTCTTTGTGAGGTGTTCCCCCATCTCCTCTATCAACTCAGGGAGTGGTTTCACAGATCCGCCATCACTACGCTTCCACCTTTGCGGGTTTCTCAGCCCTCTTCCCCACCGCCTTCACTTTTGTCGGACTCGCTGATGCCACTGCTGCCGGTAGTTTGCTTGGATATGGTTTTGAGTCTTGTTTTGTTTATTTATTTATTTATTTTTTTCTGTTTGTTTGTTGTTTTTGGGTTTGTCTGGTTTGAAGCCCTCTCTTTTGGGTTTGTTTGGCTGATTTTCTTTGAGTCCATTAGTGCAGATTTGTTTCAACTTACCCTCTCTGTGGTTGGGATCTATGATATATCTTGAACATGCTCTATTGTCGAACTTTTATGATCGGCTCTGTTTTGTAGTACGAGCACAGACACGAAATGTGGGTTCGAATATTTTCATAGTTTTTTCTTCCTCTGTGCTTCACGATTTATTTTCACTTTGTTTGGTGTAAGTTTTGGGTTGGATGGACTCATGTAAATGTCGTTTGGCTTCTTGAATGAAATATTTCTTCTGATCAAAAAAAGAAAAAAAAGAAAAAAAGAAAAGAAATGAATGTGATGCAATCATGATGTGATTTAGTGATCAAATTCTTAAAAAGTTGAGATTCACGTGAGTCCTATTTCTCTTTCTTTTTATTTATATATATCTTAATTAATATTTATTGCTAGATAATGAATGAGGAAGATAGGTGGTAGCAATCCAAGTGATTTCATATTCACTACCTAGAGCGATTCAACGGTGAGAGTTTAAATGTGCTCAATAGCTTTTACAAATGAGGCATATGTTGATCAAATAAGGACATTTGTCATCCATCTAAGACCGTCACCCATCATCCAACAGCTCATGTTTTCAAGAGTATATGGTCAATCCTATCTTTGATGAACAAACCAACCACTTGCATGAAATGAGGAGATTGTTGAGACAGGTGTTAGCTCAAGAGGTTGTTCAGCACCCCACTTTCAAAATTTTATGGACATTTTTAGGAGGTTGTTATAGTTTTTCAAGAAATGAAAATAGAGTACCCCCAATCAATTCAACATTTAACACAACTTAGTACATAACTCAGTGTTATTTATCCTTAGTTTAACCCTAGTTCAACTCTGGAGTAGACTTGAAAAGACATCTTTGCAATAGTTTTAACCTTTGATCATGACATCCGTATCAAATTAGTTATTTTTTTGGCCTTCATAGACATTGTTTTGAAACTTAAATTGTGTTTCAATTCTATTTTATAACTCAATTTCATATTTTCAAATTTGTTTTTATATTTTTTGTAATTTTCAATCGTTGAATTTATAAATGTATGTGTTTTCGTATTCATTTTCCTTTATTCACCTCTCTTTTTGACATTAATAGAGATTTTAAGTCCTCTTAATTGAGGCAAAATAAAAACCAATAGATCTTTTATCCATTTGAGTTTCACACAATCTCCTGCTTTTAGAAATTAGATTTTTTCGAAGTATATTTCCACAACTTAGACATTGTTGACTTGACACGCTCACAAATCACACAAAACCCCCTGATTTTAACCAAAGCTTGTGTTTTAGTTAAAAATATATTTTTATATTTTTTTGTACAAACACTATTGTTAATTTTTTTAATATTCTTTGATTTGATTCGAATTTCTTTTTTAAAATTAACGCTTTATAAGGTGTCGTTTGGTAATACTTACGTTTTCAATTTTCTGTTTATATTTACAAAAATTTTAAAAACTCAAATAAAAACTTGTTTGGTAAAATTTTTGATTTATAAATCAGTGGTTTCAGTTTATAAATTTGGCCAAAAAATGAAAACACAAAAAATGTGTTTCCATTTTGAGTTTTCAGTTTTTTTTTTTATTACCCAACATTAGCCACCACCCACCACCATTTTCCACCACCGTCTTCCGCCACCACCACCCACCTTCCACCACCACCTGCCACCACCGCTCACCACCCGCCACCACCAGCCTGATGAAAGGTAAAGTAAACTAAGATTCCTTTATTTAATTTAAACTAAGAGATTACAAGTCATGTTTATATATCAGTACAGGTAACAAACTAACAAACTATTAACCTAACCACACTTTCTAACTAACCACACATATCATGTAACTATGTAACTAACTAAAGCTGTTACAAACTAACTCAAACAGTTAACAGGTTAACAGCAGATTACATTATACTGAATGAACCTCATCTTGGACCTCTTGGACCTCTTGGACCTCTTGGACCTCTTTCTTATTAGGCCCCCGCAAGCTGAGAGGGGGAAGACCAACACGAAGCTTGGAAGTGAGAAAAGAAAATCTGGCAGTGGACAGAGATTTGGTGAAGATGTCAGCCACTTGATCCAAAGAAGGAACATATTTGAGACAGAATTGGTGACGAGCAACCTTTTCACGAATGAAATGACAGTCCACTTCAATGTGTTTAGAGCGGCTGTGAAAGACCGGATTAGCAGCCAAGGACAAGGCAGACATGTTGTCACACCAAAGAACAGGTGGAGATGGTTGAGGAATGTGAAAATCAGCAAGAAGCATTTGCAACCAAGTGAGTTCTGCAGCAGACTCACCACCCGCCACCACCAGCTACCCACCACCCACCGTCACCACTTTCCACCACCGTCTTCCGCCGCCACTTGTCACCACTTGCCATTTCTCACTCTTTTTTATATTTTTAAAATTTTTTAAACATTTTGTCAATTACCAAACGCGTTTGCAGTTTATGTTTTTCTAAAAATAAACAAAAACCAGTTTATAAAATTTTTGTAAATTTAAACTGAAAACATAAACGTTACCAAACACAGCCTAATATTTTATGTGTTTTTATATCATGGACAGGGTAGGCCCACTTGTTGGATTAGGTACATTAAAACCCAAATGTAAACCTAAAAGAGATAAAAGTAAGAGAATGAAGAATGAATACAAATTTATTTTCAAAGCAAATTAAAGTACTTTTTTAGTTAAAAATATTAACTAAATTTTGTAAATTATTTATAAATAAATTTTTATTTATAAACATAAACATTAACATCAGGGCGGAGCTAGCAAGGGCCCAAGGGGGTTACGTGCCCCCACTGGGTTTTGGATTTTATTTTATTTTTTTTTTTATTAAAGCAAACATAAAGAAAATGTTATAAATAAAAAAAATTTATAAAAATATTATTTTAAATGTCAATGACATTTTTAAAATAATAAGAATAATAATGGTTATTTTGATTGAAAATAAAGTGATTACGATGTTATTATTTATGAAAATTCTAATATAATGGTGATGTCTATCACTATTGATATGCAAACATAATTAATCTCAATGAAAACATGGAATTTATAGAATTGTTAGTTACATTTGACATGTAACCTTCATTCTCCATGTGTTTCTTTATTATTGGTTGGTGATATCACATGTTCATGATGACGTGGTATAACTGTTATATTGAATTTTTACAGATATTTTGTATAAAAAATTACAAAAATGTTTTATGCCCCATTTTTCCCCCACCCCCTTTGACCCCCTCTCTCTCTCATTGGTTACATTTTATTTTTCTTTTTTTCCTGCTCCTCCAATCACCACCCGCCACGTGTCTGTGGGGGTTGTGGGGGTGGTGAATGGAGGGGGTCTCTATCATGGCTCAAAAAATTATTTTATCATTATATAATTTATTTTAAAACTTTATATCTATGACTTTTTTTAATATTGTCTATGATACACTAATTACAAATAATATTTAGCTTATTTAGTTCTAGTTTTCAGAAAATAATTTTCAAAAAATTCTATTTTTTATTTTCCATATTTTAATGTTTTCAATAATTTTTTTAATATTTTAAGCAATTTTTTTTTTAATTTTTAGACACACCTAACATAAATATACATAAAAAGTATAATATTTGTGAAAAAAATCTTTAAAAAAATACCCTAAATACCAAAAAATATAAAAATAATATGAAAATTTAATACATTTTTAGTATTTTCGTGTATTTATTAATGTTTTTAAATATTTTTTCACAAATATTTTACTATTTAGATATATATATCTAAGTAATGTATATCTAAAAAAGTAAAAAAATTGTTTAAAATTTAAAAAATATTCACTAAAACCAAAAAAATACGAAAAATAAAAAACTTAGTTTTCAGAAAACTAAAACCAAACACATTGATTATTTTATTTTTATTTTTTTTTATCTTTCTTGAAGTTAATGGTAAAAATTTATGTGAAATATTTTTATAAAAAATTTTAATATTGTAATTAATAAGTGCCCCCTCTGATTTAATTTCTTGACTTCGCCACTGCTTTGGCTGGCACCGCTACTGATTAACATTGATTGAGTTCATTACATCCATATTCAAACGATGGTATTATTTAGGGTAATTTTTGTAGTTATATATAAATTTTTTATACAAGAATATATGTTAAAATATTGGATGCAAGTACTTATAGCATATTAAGATGAAAATAACAAAAAAAAATACTTATTTAAAAATTAAAAAAATTAATTTTCTATTTTTTATAATAAACTTTTAACTTAAGAAAACTATATAAAAAGCCCATATCAAAAGAGGCCCATTTGCTTGGAGTCTTTGCTGAGCCCAGCCTAATAGCGCTGCATTACTACGCTACAGTCAAATTTTTAGCCGACAGAGTAGTGATCCAATGGGCTCAACCCCAGAGTAGAGTACTCAAAGACGTATCAAGTACTCTCATACTAGAAAGAAAGGCTTTCACAGTAAAAAGGTATTTGACCCGATCAGTTGGGTTCGGTTCAATCCAAACGCTTCAGACACAGTTGTCAGAAGAGAGAGAAACTCTAGAGAGAGAGAGAGAGAGAGAGAGGGAGAGGAGCACGAACGAAGATGGAGGAAGAGCGCAGCAACAACAACAGAAGCAGTAGTAGCAGTAGTAGTAATGGTGGTTTGGATACTGGAAAATCGGAGAGATCGGTGTGGCTGATGAAGTGCCCACTCGTAGTGGCGAAGTCATGGCAGTCTCACTCCGTTTTTAGCCGACAGAGTAGTAATCCAATGGACAATGTCTCGTAACTCAAATTTTGTGATTTAAAAGTGGTTTAAATGGCTAAAACGACGTCGTTTTGGTCATTTTTATGTTGTTCTGTACTCAAAACGACATCGTTTTGGCCATTTAAACTACTTTTGAACCACAAAATTTGAGCTACGTAGCATAACCGGTGATCCAATGGGCTCAAACCCAGAGTAGAGTACTCAAAGACGTATCAAGTACTCTCATACTAGAAAGAAAGGCTTTCACAGTAAAAAGGTATTTGACCCTATCAGTTGGGTCCGGTTCAATCCAAACGCTTCAGACACAGTTGTCAGAAGAGAGAGAAACTCTAGAGAGAGAGAGACGAACGAAGATGGAGGAAGAGCGCAGCAACAACAACAGAAGCAGTAGTAGCAGTAGTAGTAATGGTGGTTTGGATACTGGAAAATCGGAGAGATCGGTGTGGCTGATGAAGTGCCCACTCGTAGTGGCGAAGTCATGGCAGTCTCACTCCGCCGCCGCCTCCTCCGACTCTTCGCCTCTCTCCAAGGTCGTCGTCTCCGTCGACGCCCTCCGCCCTGAGGATTCCTCTTCCCTCCAGGTAACTTTTCATATATGTATTCGTATATATGTATTTTTTTTTGGAACTTTCAAGCAATTTCTTTGATAGTCAATGGAGCCGAAGTTGTTAATCCAGTGGAATATTGATCTGCTTTGAATTCAATGGTTTAGTTTAGAAAATCGGACATTGATTATGGAAATCGAAGGAGTTTACTGTTCTGCATTTGTTAAATTTATCATAATATCGTCTACACAATACTGGTGAATCCTTAACATATAAATTTATCAAAGAGGAGGCAAAGCATTAATTATTTCTTTTCTATACATATATGTAGAATTGGACAGTTGGATTCACTGGTACATTCTTTTCATTTAAGTAAAACATTTTAAATTTCTAGCGCAATTAGAGGAGAAAGTGGCACTATTGCTTATTGCATCATTGTATTACTCTTTGTGTGCAATACATGAATAATGATTCTGTTCAATGCAAGTGTTGTTATTTTCTTATTCACTAGTTTAGTAAAAATAAGGAGGAGTTGTTATTTGTCGGTTTCTTTTTATTTGTGAAGTTTGTGTTCTGATTAGTTCAGCCCTACTTTGGTTCTTGAAAAGGTTGCAATAATGTTTATAAGGGGATATTATTTCTGTTGGCTTTTAACTTTTGATGGTGGAGAGTTGAGGCAAACATTCAGCCAATGCTAATTCACTGGCAGTTGGTGATTGCAAGGACTGTGGATCGGAGCTTGTATGTTCCAAGGAGTAACATTTGCTTCTTTAATTAATGTTTTCCCCATTTGTTCTCTTTATCAAATGAAATGGATTTACTATAGCTTGCAATGTTGATGGAAGGTACAGAATTCAATTCCATTTTGCCCCCTAAGCCTATGTTTGTTTGGGTGGATATGAGGTTGGGATTTGACTATTAGTCCGATGTTTGGTTAAACAATTAAAGTACGGATTAACAATCTATCTGGATATAGTGTCCCACATTTGATGAAATATTCAATCCCACAGAGGGGGGTGGGATATAAATTGGAGGATTAAGCCAAAGTTTAAACTATTAGTCCTTCCTTATAATCTTAACTCAATCTAAACATAGGATAGGATACACAATCCAAAGGGATTTGTAGTCCTAGGACTATTAGTCATGAGAATTCTAATCCAACCTAATCTAATCCGCCTAAACAAACACGGCCTAAAATTATTGAAATGTGAGGAGATCAAAGCGTTTATTGGTATTGTTTGTGGTTCTTATGTGTATAGAGATGCTCTCAGTTGCAGGATAGATTTAATTGTTTGTTTGTTATCTGGGTATATCCTCAGCTTAAATCTTTTTTTATACTTGCATTGATCTGGAATGATAACCAGTTCACAATGGAGATGGCTAGCAATGAGATTGGGAACATGCCAAAAACCTACTCGTTGAACATGTTTAAAGACTTTGTTCCAATGTGTGTTTTTTCTGAGACAAATCAAGGTGAGGATCGTCATATATTAAGTTTAATATGTTTTCCTTGTTGAGTTTTTCTATATTTAATTTTTAATTTTTTTAAATTAATGATTATTGCTGTCTAATTATTTTATATTTTAGTGATATATGCTACATGAAAGTGACATTAGAATTGATGTCACTGTGTAAATAGACTAAGAGTACTTAAAAAGGAAAATTAAAATGAAATTATGAGCACATTACAAGTGGTTTAATTAAAATTTTGGAACAACTAAGATAATTGAAGCAGCTTCATTGTCTTTGAACTCAGGATATTAAGTGACTTGGAAAAGTATCACCTAGTTTGGTTTTAGATTTTTGAGACTACTAGTTTGTGGAAAAAAATGAATTCAATCTAACCAATTCATGCTTATGTTGCACCTAAATGCACTTTATCCGAAGAGAAATTATTTCTTAATCATACCATATTGGTATTATAGTTATTTATTTCTTATCAAGCACATGTCAGATTTTTCTTTTCTAATATATTTTTTTATCATGAACAAATTCAACTCATGGAACTCTTTAAGCCAATTAGTAAGAGATCTTGCATTTATGTGCATTAAAGCTCTTAGCTCCCATTGCCTGGATCTATACTGGCTTGTAGCTTCATCCATAACCTACGACTGTACCCAAAGAGAATCGTTCGACATGTTGCTAAAAGTTGAAAGCGTACCATATTACTATTGTTCATTTTGCATGATGCCTTCTTGAACATTTCACAACCTATATTCTGCATCTAAGGAATAGAGGTGATGGTTCTAGCTTTAATTCCTTTTGCATAGAAAAAGAAACCATTTGGTTGTGTTTTTGTTGGGAGGTCTTAAATGTAGTCAGACACTTCATGATACTTTGACTTCTATGCTACATGTGCAAATTTTTTTTTTTGGTGGTAAGTTTGGTTTTGAATTAGTTTAACTAATTTGGTAGGAAATGTCAATCTTGTAGGAAAGGTTGCAATGGAAGGGAAAGTGGAACATAAATTTGACATGAAGCCCCATAACGAGAACTTGGAGGAGTATAGCAAAATGTGCCGTGAAAGGACAAATAAATCAATGATTAAGAATAGACAAATACTGGTAGCATATGTTTCTGACTCTCTGTTCATTTCCTTCAGCTGTCACATTGTCTCCTTTTTCCCCTCCCTCTTGTCTCTTTCTGTAATGGAATTTTTTTTCTTCTTTTCCCTTGGCTATTCAATAGGTGATTGACAACGATCGTGGAGTCCATATGAGGCCTATGCCTGGAATGGTTGGCTTGGTTGCTTCTAGTTCTAAGGTATTCATATTCCCTCCTGATTCAAGAACTTATGTTGAAGTTTATGCTGTCATTTTCTTTTATATAGCTTTTTTATATCAGCTTCCATAACCAACTTTTGGAGTTTATGTTGTCTTGTTAGAAATGAAAATTCTCCGAACAGCAAAGGGGCAACCTGGCCTGTCCTAACAGGTTATAATTGGTGTCCTGTTTAGGTTTGTTCTGGGCTCAAACTTACTTTGAAGCCCAATTATTTATGTTATCTGTGGTTCATATTTTCATTTCTCCTGGTAAAGTAATTCAAAGCTTTTAAAGGCAAATGTGTAATGCGAGGCGTTTTATCCTTCGTGAGGCGAGGCATAAGCCTTAAGGAGGTGTAAGCATTTGAAATTTTAATATTTAGTAAATAAACAAAATATTTTACAATATAAAAAAATAAAAATTAAATGAAAGGTGTAAATACTTTTCTGCTCAAGGCGTTGAACATTTCATTATAAAGAAGGAAGCTTGCTCTCATCGAAATGAAAGTTGGCATTCTTAACCTTAGTCATCAAGTTTTTCTCTTGAACTTTAGTTTTGTGTTTTTTCTTGATTTGTTGTTTACTTAATTTTTTCTATGGAATATTGTTGCAAAAAGAGGTTGTTCTTTATAGACTAAGTTTGACAAGAGCTTTAGACAAGCTCTTCATATGTGTACTCCTCATATGTTTATGCGCAAAAAGCTTACAAAGCGCATGCACACCTTAGACTATGATATGCAAGCCTTCGGGCAGTATCGTCTAAAAATCATAGCCTTGATGCGTTCTTCCCTAGCTTCGTCTTGAGGTGAGCCTCAGTAAAGTCTTTTTAAACTTATCTCTCCAGTGATATTCATTTATGCAATTTATATGCTTTCCATCATTTGCTAACCAAAAATATCAAAAAGTGTGCATGGAATGCAGAATTACTAACTTCATCATCAACCATCTGTGTCTAGGATAAGAAGAAAACAGCACCCATTAAGGCACCAGAAGTGAAAAGAACTAGAAGGGATCGTGGAGAACTGGAGGAAATTATGTTTAAGCTTTTCGAAAGACAACCAAATTGGGCCTTAAAGCAGCTAGTCCAAGAAACAGCTCAACCTGCAGTATGACTGATTACTTATGTTTCCATTAATTTTGTTAAGTTATTGATTCTTTTCCCAGAATGCATTACTTTTTAAGATCTGCACTTTGTTGCTAGTAAAAGTATAAGATAAGCATTAGTGATGGTTTCAGTGTTTTATATGGTTTAATTTAATAGTAGAATTGTGTGCTGTTGTATATAAAATCTTAAAATAATTTTGTAAAATATGAGATGGCAATTTTTTTTTTTCCTTTTGTAGGTTAGATTACATAATCTCCTGTCCTACGGGCTGTATGAGGAAATGATGATTATATGGTTCTGCATATCTTATTAGTAATACTATCACTTAAATGGATTTTAACTTGTCAGGAATCTCTTGGTCTTTATTCGTTTTTTATTTATTTATTTTGCAGCAATTCTTGAAGGAGATTCTGAATGAGCTTTGTGTCTACAATAAAAGGGGAACAAACCAAGGAACTTATGAGCTCAAGCCTGAATATAAGAAATCTGTTGAGGATACAGGTGCTGAATAAATTGTCTTTTGTCTGACTGTATATTTGATTGTGCAAGATAAAATTAAGCTTAGGGAAGAAAAGTCGTGTTTTCTCCATTGGCATCACCTCTGTTCTTTACAAAATCCACATGGTGTGATCATTAACTTTTCTTGTTAAACTTAGGAGGTTAGAGACAATAAAAGAGACATCTACTCTTATATACTTGCTTATCAACTCTATTACTCCTCTTTTGCTTATAGTTGTTTCACTTGCTAAATGAATTCTGTCATTTTGTTTAGCTTGCACATAAATTAGGGTTACATTTCTTGTACATGCAATTCCACTAGCTTCTTGTATTCCATGTAAGACCATTTGACTGAGAATTGTTTCGATCTGGGCTGCCGGAGCATGACCAAATCAAGCAAAAGACCGAATACTAGATATGACCTTAAAATAATAAGGGGAAGAGTAGGAATTATAATTTACAGTGCTTGCTTTTTCTTTCTGCTTTTATTTTGTTTACTATTTATTTCATGCAAGAATCAAGTTTGGCAGTATCCTCCGAAGCTCATTGTCGTATGCTTGCAAAAGAGTCTCATTAAGACATTCCAGTATTTTGTTGTCACAAGAAGGTTTTTTCTTTTTAAATTTTAAATCATAGCTAGTTAGCCAAGATAGATATCCTTCTCCTTGGTCAAACTCAGTATGCTTGGATGGAAAAGGGATTGCATAAGGCTTGTATTACTGCCCTCTCTTCTATTCAAAAGGAACAAAAGACCTGAGAGTCTCACTGTGCGGAGATTGTTATTCGGCTGAGAATCCTAGGCCTTGTTGATGGAACCAAATAAAAGAAAGAGATTTCATTAGAGAGAGAAAATCTCTAAACATAGATACAAGAGCTCTAAGCTCTAAAATACAATTCAAAATATCATAAAACTGGGGACTAATCACCTATTTCTAGGAAAAAAGACCCAACTAACTCTTATGGTACTAAAACATAACAATCATACTAAATTCAACTGCATCACTTGCCCCCAGCCTAAGACAATAAACTTGAGTTGTCTGTTTAGTCTCCATTCTAATTGGATGATCAAAGCTCGCACCAAATATTGTTAGTTGTTTGCTTGAGAGTCGTTTAGTTGTTTAAGCATCGAAGCAGAACTGTTCAGTATATCCATCTATGTTCCTTGTAATCAGGCTGACATGTGGACTATGCAATGGTGTGTAAGGACACGTAGGAGTCGATGTGTCAAGGACACTTGCTGGGTGCTAAATACTCACACTAGGAAGAATGGATTCTTGGGTCTCTGATGTTTTCTATTATCTCTTTTTCCTTTTCTGTGTGAAAAGCAAAGTTACACGGATTCGGGTACGGATATCGAGTGCGGGTGCGTATCTAGGGGTTGGATACTTCAAAATTAAAAATTAAGGATACGTGCTAAGAAGCATGGACACGGACACGTGACACGACACGAGTACGACACGGACACGCTGACACGTTAATTTTCAAAAAATGCAGGACACGACACGAGGAGGACACGCATGAAATATATAATTTTATATATTTATTATATGTTATATATATATGAATATATCATTCAAAGATAATAAAAAATGCAATATGACACTAATTCTTATAAATTTATATGATTTTTATTTTATTATTGTATCTTAAGTTATTTTGTTCAAACATAAAATTAGTTTTACGTATGTCTAATCGTTAGACGCGTGTGTTTAAACGATTGACACGTGTCCTTCAAGTGTCCAAAGAGTGTCCAAGTCTTTAAACAATAGGACATGTTTTGAAGAGTGTCGGACACGTGTCCTGAGAGTGTCCAAAGAGTGTCGGTGTCCGACACGTACCCGACACGGATACGTCACCTTCCTAGAAGTGTCCGTGATTCTTAGGATACGTGGATATGTATCTAAATTTAGATACGGATATGGGGATACGTTAAATAGATTTTTAAAAAATATATATATTTATTATATGAAAATGAGTTATATTATATAAATAACAAATAAAAATTATAAAATAATTTTAGATATAAAATAAATTATATTATATATTATAAAATAAGTTATTTTTAATTTAGACATAAAAATTATATTATTTATGATATATTATATTATATAATTTTTTTTGGATGAATAATATTATATATTATTATATTAATGCAATTTATACTATATGTTAATGTAAATATAATATGAATAATAATTTACAAAAATTAGATATTATACTATATTTTAAGAAATAATAATTAGATGTTAATGTAATGCAATTTATACTATATTTTAAGAAATAATAATTAGATATCTTATTATATATGATAAAAATTATAATTTATAAATTATATAAATTATATGATATATATTATATATGATCAATATATATGATCAATAACAGAGACGAAGAGAGAGGGAACAAAACAGATTGAGAGATAAAGAGAGAGGAAAGCAGAGACGAGAAGAAGAGAGAGAAGCACAGAGGCGAAGAGAGGGACGAAGATGATTGAGATTGGCAGTGAGAGAAGAGAGTGGCGAAGATGATCGAAGCCCTCCGAGACGAAGACGATGACGATCGTGATCAATAGTGAGTCCTAATGGTGATTGATGATCGAAGCCAACGGCGACCAGGTTCTCTCTTCCTTTCTCTTCTTTCATTTCTTTTGTTGTAAAGAGCTGTGTCCGAGAGAGAAGAGGCGAATCCGACACAGATCCCACACCCGCACCCGTGTCGTGTCGACACGGGTACTTCGCCCCAAAGTGCCGAGTCCATGTAACACATGTAAAATGTATTCTTGCACATTCCAATTGTGAGAGCCATAGTATGTCTACTTTTCTTTGTGTCCGAATCAATGTTACCTTGAACGTTGATCATTCCAATACGGGAAACAAGAATGGGAACGTGGTACACACCACATGCTCCAAAATGTGGTACAATAGGGGTATACTTGTACATATTACACTTGAGCATTTATGATACTTTCAAAGTAATTTTCTTGTAATCATTAGCCATCCAATAAAATGTATATTTTTTTTCATGTAGCAAAACATATCTATGAGCATTATAATGCATTTTTTATGTTTTGTCTTATCAAAACTTAACTCAGTTTTACCTCATTATATTTGATTTTTTTTTCCTCATAAGGAAACATTTAAGGAAATATATTGGAAATCATTTCGGATCACTAAATTTATTATTTTGGAATGGAAGTGTACCATCTTTTGGAGCGTGTGTACCAATATGAAATTCGCTAAGGTTTTGTTTGATTAACATGATTAATAGTGAAAAGACTAATAATCCCATAAATTAGTATATGATTAGTTATCTAATTAAATTAGTGAGATAATCATTTATTATGTATTCATTTTGTTTTTTTTTTTTTTCATACTTGAAATTGGAATCCCTAGCCCTTCTCAATATTAAAAATTTATCAATTTCGTCAGATTGAATATCCACCGTATATATAATTCAGTTAATAAAATTTGTAATCAAACATGGGATTGTGTGTCCATGACTAACAATTCCAATCCTATTCTATGATCCTTGTAATCAAACATGCCTTGAGGGCTCGTTTGTTTTCAGAGATAAAATGAAGGGGATCCATAGTGAGGGGATTAAGTAAAATTGTGTTTGTTTTGATGATAACTGTTAGTATAAGGATTGTTAAATTATTTTTATATAAAATAAATATAAAATAAAAAAAACACAAAAACATTAAAAATTAATGTTAAAAAAAAATGCCCAACATGTAAAAAATTTTAAAAAAAAAAAATTTTTCAGGAAAAAATTGAACAAATAAAACAATGATTTTTACTTAACAAAAAATATAAAAAATTAAACATTAATGTTCAAAAAAAAAGAAAAAAAAAAAAATGCCCAACATATAAAAAACAAAAAATTTCTAGTCTTTGGGACTATTTTTCTAATACCATCTCCACCTCCTCCATCTCAATTCCCCTTCCAAGGCCTATCCTAATACCAAAGGATTAGGAGTCCCCTCCCCATCTCTCAAAACAAACACCCCATATAGTAGGTTCCACCTCACTATCAATCCCAATCCCCTCCTTATAACCCCAAACAAACGGGACCTAAGGGTACTAGCTTTTTCTGATTTATCAAAAAAAAAAAAAAAGGTACTAGCTTTTTCTGGTAACATAAGTCTGAATGTTGTTCTTAATTTAATTGTTGTAGTTGCAAAGAAATTTTTCATTATATTATTCTCCCAAAATTGAATGCAGACTTTTCTAACAAGTAAACGAAAATGTTAAAAAGTGAAATACAGTGCCTAACTACAGCTGTGTGCCTGTTACTATTTGGCCTGGAATATTATGGACTATAGAGTGCATGGTTTTGGGTGCAACCCTGCATATCGTTTGAAAGGTGTTGTTTTGGATTACCCTCTTAGAAATGGTATTGCAACTTTTTAGATGGAACTATGATAGTTTCAGGTGAACATCATGGATCAGTCAATTTGGGTTAAAACAGGATGGTGAAAAGCCAAGGTCCTTCATAATGTAAGTTACAAGATTTTAAATTTTTTTAATGATCATGTTATAGCCGAGGAAGATCCTGGTTTTCTGATAAATCACTTCAAGGGTAGTGTCCAAGCAGAGTACCAAAAGTACTTTTAGGCCTTGTTGAGAGGCTCTACTACCGTGATGACTGGAAGAGCCTTGTGGAAATGGAATCAACAGAAATCTTATTAACTGATTCGAGTGAGTTCTGTATGACCACAGTGGTGATGAATATTTAGTGCCTATCCTAGTAAAGATAGTTTTAGATGAAAACCATTTAATTTTTGACAACTCAAATAAACTAGAGTCTGTCTAAGATGATAAACTACGTTTCATGTTCACTACTGGTAGAAGGTAGGCTGCTTGTCTTGATTTTCTGGATCCTAGGCATAACTATACTTACTGATTGATGCTTCCATGTGTCAGTGAGCCACTGTAAAGGACACCTCAATTTGACTTAGAAACTGTGTGATCATTCAGTTAATTGGGGTTTATTCTGGATGCCCTAAAATATTGATTTTCATCAATCTGTTTTTACTGTTAATGGCCAAATGTTGTTAAAAAATCACTTGCTTGCCACTTCATAAAATCCTAAAATTACCCAAGAGTTTCTCAAGGCCCCATTATAAATGATGAATTGTACCTCAAATATCATGTAGGATACATGGTTGTTATGCCATCCATTGACATTAAATTGTGCCCTTTGATAATAAGATTCATTCAAGGACATTGAGGTCAGTGTTTTAGTTACTGTTGTAGCAAATGAATAAGACAATAAGATGTTACAGGGTTAAGGGATCTTCTAGCCTTGTAACCCTTTTAAGATATGCATACTGTTTTACCTTCCAGAGATATCCACTAGCCCTCCAGAGATAGCCACTAGCCCAACATGTACATTAATTATTCTAAAACTTATGATGCTGTTGCCGCTCTTTTCTCAAATATCATCATTATGTGCATTTTATGTTAGTGCGGCAGTCACGTCAGCCGAATTAGTTCATTCTTCCGAGTTCTATTATAGTTTGTTGATCCGTGTTGGAATCTCTGAACAGTAATTCTCCGTGCATTAATGCTTGGTATAGATCAATTGTCTAGGGCAGTTTCCTCAGCATGCATATGAGGTCTAACCTGCTACTGTAAATGTGAAAAAAAAGGGAAAAAAGCCATATATTTTGAGCATTTTGAGGTTTAGTGACTTGGAGACCATAACCTTTCGAATTTGAGAAGAATTTAAGTTGTGTTTGGATCATGGATTTGGGTAATGATTTTGAAAGGAAAAAGGAAAATGCAAGGTAAATGGAGATTGGAAACATTTGCTTTCAGGAAATACATTACTGAAACTATTGGAGTAATCCTCTCAGATAGTGTTTGAACCATTTTTTGTCTGCAAAATGATCGTTTTGATATCTGAGTTAATGAACTTTTTTCTCAACAAGAGAGAGCAGTGATCTAGCCTTTTTTTTTTCGGTTTTGTTTTGCTAAGTAGGTTGGTCTACCTTCTTGTTAAGAAGAAAAGTGCTAATAATTACAGACCTTGTTTGTCTCCCTGAAGATTTTCTGCACGTATGCTATACGTTTGTTCCTTATGGCACTTTGCCTAGAAACTTAAGAGATGTGTAAGCACATCTGCATTGGCTTTGATGTGCATGGTTTTTTTCATGTTAGGACTAATTAAATTGTAGCTGCTTGAACTTCTAATTGTCATTTAACATGTTTTTCAAAAAATGGGTCTGGTTGAGTACAAGTTGAACACAAATATGCTCAGAATGAGTTTTTGTTGACATGAAAGGCCACCAATGTGTCCCACCATTCATTTTGTCAGATGCACACACAAACAACAATGAGGATCTTGAAAATGACTGGCTGGGAATCTTCTTTGTTGCCTTTGTTAGACCTTCGAGCCATCCCTTGTCCAGAGATTCCTATACGATCTTCTCAAATGAACCACTGGGCAATGAATCAACTTGAGTTGGAACTTTATTTAGAAATTGTGGCCTATGGTACCCCAGTTCTGGGACCCTTCTTTATGCATAGTGCTTGTTAAAGAGAGTGATAATGGAGACTTCGTCACTCCCATGAGCATGGATATAAAAAGTGGGTAAACAATAAATGAAGGGAGAGAAAGTTTGTCAAGATTGTATTGATGAGAGTAGTGAATATGGTACTACCCCCGTGTGGTATCTATACGATCATGTTTGTTAAATTTTGTGAATTGCTGCTTGTTTTATTTTCACTATGCTGCTGGGATATTTCTTGTTATTTTGTTTACCTTGTTATTTTCTTTCTGGTTATATTCTCTTAATATATTGAATTTATTATCTTCTGTTCCTTTTAAACCTGCAAAGTGGTGTCATAAGATTTACACATGTTGTTGGCATTGAGCCATATTAGGGATTCTTTGATTAGATATTGTAGTTATGTGAGTTTGAGTGCCATTTTAATTGATGATAACATGTTTATAAGGTTTTCATGACTTTGTAACAGGTTAGCTAATTCCAAAATCTCTTTAGGCTGTGTTTGGATCTTGGATCTGTTGAGGGAAAATGAAAGGGAAAAGAGAAATGAAGTAGAAAATCTCTCTCTCTTTCTCTCTCCCCTACGAAACTAAGATCCAAACACATAATGCAGTTTTTTTTGGGGGACACAAATTGTAGTTCCTATGTGGCTTTTTGTTAGCATGTCTTGTCATCAAAGACACTGCTCCTCTCAAGGATCTAATATTGACGCAGAGGAATAAATCACACGAGATTAGATATCATTTTAACAGACGAAATAGGGACTAGATATTGTTCTCGTACACAAGAATTCTTGAATCTACAAGAACAATCTTGAATCTACAAGGAAGATAGTAGAAAAAATCTTTAAAATATTAGTGATTGAATAAATATATGTTTGTAGGTTTTTTTATAATAAATTAAATCTAATACTTGTAGGAAAAGTAATTTTAAAATAATTTAGGAAACTTAAATTAACACAAATTAAGAAACTTAAGAAATTAGAAAAATAAAATCAAAACAAATTAAGAAACCTAATAATTTTAAAATATTTATACTAAACTACAAGTATCCTAATAAAATAATATATTAAAAATATTAAAATTAAAATTATTAAAATTCTTAAAATCTTGTCCTACATCAGGCTCCTCTTCTTTGAATCTTTAAAATATTAGTGATTGAATAAATATATGTTTGTAGGTTTTTTTATAATAAACTAAATCTAATACTTGTAGGAAAAGTAATTTTAAAATAATTTAGGAAACTTAAATCAACACATATTAAGAAACTTAAGAAATTAGAAAAATAAAATCAAAACAAATTAAGAAATCTAATAATTTTAAAATATTTATACTAAACTACAAGTATCCTAATAAAATAATATATCAAAAATATTAAAATTAAAATTATTAAAATTCTTAAAATCTTGTCCTACATCAGGCTCCTCTTCTTTGAAAAAACTCGTCTTTTTATATTTGATAAAGTATCTTTTGAAGTATCTTTTATTAGGATAAAGTATCTTTAAAAATCTTTTTATTTTTGATAAAGTATCTTTTTAAATTCTTGATTTTAAAAAGGTACTTTATCTTGATTTTAAGTATCTTTTGAGTTCGATTTCAAGAGATTTTACTTTATGCCAAATAAAAAGATACTTTATATTAGAGATTTACTCGTTCTTGATTTTCAGTTGGTTGTCCCTCTTTCAAAAATTATGTACAAAGAAGTCTATTTTCTGAAAGTTATTTTCTATATGTTTCAATTGATTGACAAGATCAATTAGACAAGTATTAAAAATCAAATTAAATTGTTCCACATCAATCAAATCAATCAGATTTACTTTATATAGAACTTACATGTTCTCTTGATATTGCACTATCCCAGATTCAATTGATCATTCAATTATCAACCTTAGAATATCAAGTGTTGGAGAAAATATCAGAAAAAAAAATATTTTATGGATAAATAATGCAGAGAAAAAGAGATATAAATAGATCAGGCTGAGGCACGAATATCTCGTTTTCTTTAAGGAGATCAAACCCATTGCAGTTGGAAGAACCCAAAATACCGATGCAACAGTCACAAAATTATGACCTGTCCCTTAAAGGATACAACAGTCCGACCACTTGTCGTATGGTTCAAGCCAATTCTGCACAAAATGGTAAACCCAAAGTTCCATCAAGAAAAATACCCTTCTTTGTTAGTAAACTCTCTTATATAGAAAATAGTTGATGTGTTGATTTTGTTGTTGAAGAAAAGAGTAGAAGAGGGAACTATTTATAGGCCTCAAGGACATTACAAAATACATTGTAGACACCCCATTTTTGATTACCTTTAAGACTTGGACGTGACTGATGGTTTACTTGGTGGAGAAAGGTGTGCAGGGGAAAGGTGCAATTTCTTCGGCAAAGAGAGAGAGTCAAATCTCAACTTCATACCCCTGTTCTGGACCAAAACAATCTTGATCAAAAGATTTTAGTCTTAAAACCCTCTCTCTCAAAAACGTTTTTGAAATAAAGTTCCTACGATGTTCTGACGCTCGCATTTTGTTAAATGTTGCGCTTTTCGATAAACCGAGCAAGGGCAAAGTGGAAAAGAATGAAAGAGAGATGAAATCTTTGAAAAAATCTTTCAAAACACCTTACTTAGGGGTTTGAAGTTGAAGAAAAAGGAGAAGAGGGAAGAAATCCAGTTGGGGGAGAAAATGGGCATGAACCGTTAAGAAAGAGTCGAACAGCCCTCGCCGAATCGGCCTATTCATTGGCATACTTGGAATCAAGCTATGAGGCCACCACTGTTGGAAATAATACTTTCGGGGCTTCATTTTGCACTCAAAAATCTCCGAAATCCAATTCTGGACGGGGAAGATATAGTTGATTGAAGTAGGGCATCACTCCGGTTGGACCGAAATTTGCGCGGCTTCACCAAAAAGGACATAACTTTTTCCACAGGAGGAATTTTAATGCAAGGTTTGCGCCATTGGAAAGCTAACTTCCGGGGCTTCAATTTGGACACTTGAACGGCCACCATTGGACCTTCCTACCACCCACCGGCCACTTTTCTTTCCGGCAGTCCATTTTTTTGTCCTGAAAGTAGCTGGCCGGCCAGAAAACCTAGCAGGCCGGCCACCTAGCTGGTGAAATGACCTTTTTGCCCTTTTGAGCTGGCCGGCCATAATCCTTGCCCCAAGTACATTCTAGCCATGTATTTTGTTTTACACTTCACCCATGTCCGAGGGTTTGGCCCTTTTGGGGGGAAACTTGATTCATTTCCCTCCATTTTTCCCCCCACTTTTTTTTTTCCTTCTTTTGTCTATATAATAACAGCTCCAGCTACTGGTTTGAGGGTTACAAAATTGCCCTAAGAGCTTTGCATACATACACCTCCATCTCTCTCTCTTCCAAGCTTCAAACCTCTCAAACCCTACACCATTTCTTCACCAACCCATAGCCCCACCCTTCCATCCTTCATTCCAGCAGTTGGAGGTTGTTCTTCAAGGCCTAGGAGTGCTGCAACGCGGGAAGATATAGTTGATTGAAGTAGGGCATCACTCCGGTTGGACCAAAATCTGCGCGGCTTCACCAAAAAGGGCATAACTTTTTCCACAGGAGGAATTTTAATGCAAGGTTCGCACCATTGGAAAGCTAACTTCCGGGGCTTCAATTTGGACACTTGAACGGCCACCATTGGACCTTCCTACCACCCACCGGTCACTTTTCTTTCCGGCAGTCCATTTTTTTGTCCTGAAAGTAGCTGGCCGGCCAGAAAACCTAGCAGGCCGGCCACCTAGCTGGTGAAATGACCTTTTTGCCCTTTTTGAGCTGGCCGGCCATAATCCTTGCCCCAAGTACATTCTAGCCATGCATTTTGTTTTACACTTCACCCATGTCCGAGGGTTTGGCCCTTTTGGGGGGGAAACTTGACTCATTTTCCCCCCCCCTTTTTTTCCCCCCTTTTTCCCCCTCTTTGGCCTTTATATCAGCAGCTTCAGCTGCTGGTTTAGGGTTACAAAAAATCCCCCTTATGCCCTTGCTTTCTATCTCTCTTTCTCCCTCTCTTCCAAGCTCCAATCCTTCAAACCCTATACCATTTTGCACTACACCACCTAGCACCATACCTCCAACCTCCATTGCAGCCATTTGAAGTTGTTTTCCAGAGCCTAGGAGTGCTGCAACTCAAGCCAAGGAGCTGCCAAAGACAAGTCTTTAAGGGTGAGCTTCCATTTTCTCTTTTCTAGCATTTTCTCGATTCATTTATAAGCCATTCTTGCTTGCTGTTTTAGGCTCCGATCCTAACTGGAACTAGGCTTATTTTGAGCCATTTTTCATGTTTGATTAAGGGCCTTTACCTGTTTGAGGTCTTCTTATTGCACTTGCTTCATTATCTCCCTTGTATGCCATTGTCTTGTGTAGTATTTTTGGCCTATGTATAAACTGTTTTGAGCTCTGTCATGAACTGAAAAGTAGCTTATTTTGAGCCATTCTTCAACATTGTTGAAGGGCTCATTGCTGTTTGAGGCATCTTTTATATATTTTGTGTTATATCTCTCTTTTTGGCCTCATTTTGCATAGTATGTTAGGCTTGCATGCATACTGTTTTGGGTCCGGCCATCAATTGTAAAGTGCATTATTTTTAGCCCCTCTTCAACATTGTTGAAGGGCCCCTTTGTGTTTAAGGCCAGCAACCACTACTTGCTTCTTTGTCCATCTTCTGACCCTTTTCTTGCATGAGATCTTAGCCATACCTGTGTTGGTTTCTGGGGTTTGTTGTAAACTGTAAAACATCATATTTTGGGCCCCTCTTCAACATTGTTGAAGGGCCCTCATCTGTTTGGGGTCAGCAGCTGTGAGTTGTTTCTTTATCTCACATTTAGGGCCATTTTTGCATGCTAGTTTTGCCCTATTTGTGTTTGCTGTTTGGCCTCGTTTAGAACTGAAAACATGCTTGTTTTGGGGCTGCCTTGAATCTGTCTTCACATGTCATGATCAAATAATGCATGCTTGATGTAGCTACAAGTCATTTCATGTGCTTAATCTTGCATTTCGGGACCATTTTCATGCATCGGGTGCCATGTGTTCATGATTCGAGGCTGTTTTGGGTCATGTTTTGCTGCTGAAACTTGCATATTTGTATGCCATTTTCCATGCCTTGCCATGTCTTGCTAGAGTGACATTTTGTGCTTTAGGGTCGGTCCTCGGTTTGCGTGCATGTGTGCACGCATTTCGAGTTGTCTCATTTTCATCTCATGGCCTCTTATGCAAGTGTGGTTGAGGTCCACTTGTGTTAGTGTAAGTCCATTATGCATTGTGCATGCCATTTTATTTCATAGCATTGCGTATGCTAGGTTGTATGATTAGCGCATTGTGTATGCCATTTCATAGCATTGTGCATGCTAGGTTGTATATTAGTTGCATTCATGCATATCATGCATATTGCATCGTGCTTGGGATAGGAGTTAGCCCGAGCACGGGAAACGAGGTACGTTTCGTACTCCGAGTGACGGAACGTGTCTCAATTCCAAGTTACCGACACTCCGGATTATCCATGATGGAGTTAGGTCTAGTTGAGTTTTCATGTGCATTTATTCTATATTGAGTAATGCAATTCGACCCCTCGGCCATCATGCATCGAGATGCTTGATTGGTGGCATGAGGATCGAGGCATGCATACATTTGTGAAAATACATTGCTATGCCCCTTTTCTGCTCTCTATTGCAGCAAATCAAGAATTAGCAGTCTTCCGAAACTTGGCGCGCTTTCCAAGAATAAATTGCAAAACAGAGGCTAATTGGGGCATCCCAGTGGATTTCCGCGCAAGGCAGCCCAAACATACATCATTCATCAGAGTCAAGGCAGTCCCTGGCTTACATGCCAGTTTATAGCTTTCCTAGATTAATTTGTAAATTAATTAGGATTTTTGTATTTATTCGGGATTGTAATTATTTATTTGGGACTGTATATTTATTCGGACCCTCTGTGCGAGGGCATAATTGTAATAAGTGTGCGTGTGTGTGATGCATGTCTTCCAACCCCACGTCTTTCTCCCTTTTATTTACCAGCTTATGATGGTTAGATTAGGGCATGTTTCAATTAGCATACAGTATGATAGCAAATTTGCATTCATTCATCTGTCTTGCACGCACCGGGCTCGGCGCATCATACTAACTGCATTGTATTTTCAATTCCAAGTTGAATACATGTTAGCTGTAGCATTTCATATGTCATGTTTAGAATAGCCGAGCTTACTATAGTTGCATTTTTGCATGTGCTGCATTAGGCATTTCTGTATAATTAGGATCATGCATGGATTTCTAATTAGCTTCTGTTTTGGCTTGGAGTACTCGGTAAGTTTTATGCTTTAGCATCCTTGCATGCGTGTGAGTGACTGCCATGAATAGCATGCTTACCATGAGGCTATATGCTTATGTGATATAACTGATTGTTGAAGGGATCTTCACTGTTTGAGGCTTCCTTTTGTCACTTGCCTCTTTATCCCTCTTTTGGCCCCTTTGTTTGCATGTTTTTTTAGCTCCTTGTGCTTGTATTTTTGGGCTCCGACCCGAACT
>NW_021025707.1:643023-696758 GCF_004153795.1 Camellia sinensis | reverse complement strand
TATAATAAAATTTTATTTAACCAGCGTAAGACACAGAATCAAATTAAATTCTGTAAAATAAAAGAAATAAAACTATAACTTTTATTTCTCAATTAATTTGGAAATAAAATAAAATTTTATTTAACCAAATTAATTCCACACAGAAAATTAATTTCAGTAACACTTCAATAATTAAAATACTGAAAACAGAATTTTATTTAATGAAAACTCATAAAATAATTTCTAAAACCCAAAATTAATTTCTGAAAAAATTCCACAAAAATATATTCTGAATTGTTAATGACACCAGTATCGTACTACTAGTTGTTGTCAAAGAAAAGAGACAGTATATTACTACTATCTGTCAAATAGCATATAATCACTATTTGTTTTTCCAACCAGAATATTATTTTGTAAATCCACAGAAAATAATTTTCTTAAAAGAAGAAAGAGAAAAGGAAACAAACGAAAAATTCTGTAAACAGAATAATTCGAGTCTGTCTTAAGACTGTTGGAACAATCTTCTGTGTAAATAAAATAAATTGAAACTAATTCAAACAAAATAAAAAAATAACATACCGAATTTATTTATCAAACTGAATTAAAATCAAAAGACCAAGTCGAGTGTGTGACACTCTGTCCTTAAGACAGATTCGCCCCGCTACGGTACTTACGGTTGAGTGGCATCTATCTCCCAGGATACAATGATCTTCACAAATTGTAGTAGTACTCCAAACAATTTGTTCAGCGAACAAAACCTGTGTTCTAACTCTCTGAAATTTATACTAAAACTAATATGAAGAATAATGCAAAAATGTAGAATTAAGGACAGCAAAAGACAATAATCAGACTGAATTTTCCCATTAGAAATTAGCCCCCAAGATTGTCGGAATGAAAGGTATATATAGGCACAAAGATCTGACCCAAACAGGTTCATTCCGAAGTGAACAGGTGCAAAATTTGGACAGCTTCAGAATTTAAATTCAAATAGCTGTAGACCGTTGCATTGAACACACTTTCAAACAAATTGAATAGTGACCGTTGGTCAACCAAAAGAAACAGATAGGAACTCAAATCTGTTGCACTTTATTAAATAAACTATTTTGAATATATATATATATATATATTAAACTATTGAATATATATATATTAAACAAATTGAATAGTTTAATAAATAAAGTAAGAGGTACAAATTTTAGGAAATCACTTAGGAACCAAAATTTGAATTTAGAATTAAATTAAATTTCCACAATTACAAACTTTAGGAAACCACTTAGGAACCTAAAATTTGAATTTAGAATTAAATTAAATTCCCACAATAATTTTTATTGAAAAAATTCAAAAGAATATTTATCTAAAAAATTAATGTTAAACCCGAAAACGACGTCAACTTCCCATTCACTCATAAATGGTTTTGACGTTCCGTCTTCACCGTGTGGCTTGCCACGCGGTAAGGAACACTTCACCTCTTCGGACCCGCCCCCAAAAGACGTTCGGGGCCCACTCAATTTTAGGTTCAAAGTCGGCCCAAAATATGCCTATATTAAACCATTTTTCCAACAATCCCCCACATGAATGGAATTTGACGGAGAGAAAATGCAACAGCATGATCTAAATTCAGAGAGTACAGAAATTGGAAATATTCTGCAAAGGATAGATAGCTTTTGGCTTTGAACCTTCTCTTGTGAGACATTATTGGATTTACTAGCTAACCAGTAAACGTGATGTTTTGAACTGTTCAGCCATTTGTGTAAACCAAGACAATAGAACTCACACAGTATATCCCCAGACACAGTTTAGTTCTCACTATTGTGTTCATTTTGGCCCTAAACAACTTGGTCTTTCATGAGTGCTCTAGAGAATTGTAGCCCTTCACAAATCTCATGGAACCCGCCCGGTTCACACTCACATAGGTGATTCTTATGAAGAGTATCCTGCCATACTCCACTAGGTTTACCTAGATATAAGAATCATTAAAATTTTACTTAACCTCAAACGCTGCAAACATCACTTTTTCATCAAAGAAATGGGTAGGAGTTAGATTCCCCAGTGATCCTTCTGAGTCAATCACAACTCGGTTGTCCCTTTGAACCTAGATCTTGGGATCTCCAGTCAACTAGGTTGGGTTGCCGTTGTGGTAACTCTTATTTTATAGGCTTAAGTCCCATTCCCCTCGATGAATTCTCAACTAACTCTCTTGCTAACCCTTTGGTTAGTGGATCCGCTATGTTGTCTTTAGACTTAACATATTCTATGGAAATAATTCCATTAGAGAGTAGTTGTCTCTCGGTGTTATGTCGACGACGAATGTGTCGTAATTTACCATTATACATATGACTCTGTACTCTACCTATAGCTGATTGACTATCGCAATGTATGCATATAGCAGGCACCGGTTTTGGCCATATTGGAATATCTTCAAGGAAGTGGTGAAGCCATTCTGCCTCTTCCCCAGCTTTGTCTAAAGCTATGAATTCAGATTCCATAATAGACCTAGCAATACAAGTATGTTTGGAAGATTTCCAAGATACAGCCGCACTACCAAGAGTAAAGACATACCCACTGGTGGACTTCGAGTCTTTAGTATCCGATATCCAATTTGCATCACAGTATCCTTCAAGTACTGCTGCTGGATATCTAGTATAATTAAGCCCAATGTTACGAGTAAATCGGAGATATCTTAGAACCCTTATCATTGCTTTCCAGTGTTCTACTCCCGGATTACTCGTATATCTACTTAATTTACTTACTGCATAAGCTATATCTGGGCGAGTGCAGTTCATCAAGTACATTAAGCTTACAATAATTTAGGCATACTCTAATTGAGAAATACTTTCATGTACATTCTTAGAAAAATACAAATTAACATCTACAGGTGTTCTAGCAAGATGATCATCATCTTTGCTGAATTTATCAAGTATTTTCTCAATGTAATGAGATTGTGACAAAGCATATCCTTCTGATATTTTGGTAATTTTCATACCAAGAATTACATCAGCAATGCCCATGTCCTTCATGTCAAAATGTTTATTCAACATTTTCTTGGTAGTTTTAATCATATCATTATTACTACCTATGATGAGCATATCATCTACATAAAGACATACAATGACATAACCTTTGTCTGTGTTTTTAATATAAACACATTTGTCACACTCATTAATTTTAAATCCATTTGACATCATTGCCTTATCAAATTTCTCATGCCATTACTTTGGCGCTTGTTTTAAACCATATAATGATTTAACCAATTTACACACTTTCTTTTCTTTCCCTGGAACAGAAAACCCTTCTGGTTGTTCCATGTAAATTTCTTCATTTAACTCACCATTTAAGAAAGCAATTTTAATATCCATTTGATGAATTTCTAGATTGTATAGAGATGCAATGGCAATTAGCATTCTAATGGATGTTATTCTAGTAAACGGTGAGTATGTGTCAAAGTAATCTAGACCTTCTTTTTGTCTAAAACCTTTGACTACAAGTCTTACCTTGTATTTGTCTATTGATCCATCCGCTTTCAATTTTCTTTTGAAAATCCACTTGTACCCAAGAGGTTTACAACCTGGTGGCAAATCCACTAATTTCCAAGTGTGATTTTCCAAGATGGATTCAACTTCACTGTTGACAGCTTCTTTCCATAAAGGAGCTTCAGGACTGGACATAGCCTCTTTAAAGGTTAAAGGCTCATTTTCTAACAAAAAATGTTAGAAAATCTGGACCAAAAGATTTTGAGGTTCTAGCACTTTACTAAAGCCTAGGTTCCTATTTTTCATTTCGATCTATCTCTTGCTCTTGTTCCTGATCATGACTAGTAATAGCAACATAAGATCTTTTATTAGTACTAATCTCTTGTCCAGTCTTAGTTGAAAATATATGTTCAAAGAACGATGCATTCCGAGATTCAATAATAGTATTTACATGCATTTCGGAATGTTCTGATTTATGAATCAAAAACCGATATGCACTACTATTCTTGGCATAACCAATGAAAATGCAATCAATGGTCTTAGGACCTATCTTAGTCTTTTTAGGACTAGGAATAGCCACTTTAACCAAACACACCCACACTTTTAAGTATTTGTAGGATGGCACTCTTCCATGCCACAATTCATAAGATGTTTGATTCACTTTCTTTCGGGGTACTTTATTTAAAATATAATTAGCAGAAAGTATTGCTTCCCCCCACAAGTTCTGAGGTAATCCAGAACTTAGTATTGTGGCATTCATCATTTCTTTTAAATGCTTCCCCCCACAAGTTCTGAGGTAATCTAGAACTTATTAACATGATATTCATCATTTCTTTTAAAGTCTTACTTTTCCTTTCAACAATTCCATTTTGCTGAGGTGAGTAGGGAGCGGTGGTTTGATGAATTATTTCATGTTCTTTACAAAATTCACCAAAAGGTGACTCATATTCACCACCTTTATCATTTCTAAGTTTCTTAATTTTCTTACCAAATTGATTTTGAACTTCATTCTTGAATTGAATGAAAGTTTCAAAGTTTCATCCTTGGTTTAAATTAAATAAACATAACTATATCTAGTATAGTCATCTATAAAAGTGATAAAATACTTTTTCCCACCTTTAGTTTCAATTGATTTAAAATCACAAATGTCAATATGAATTAATTTAAGTGGTTCCGTACTTCTTTCAATTGTATGAAAATGAGGTTTGGATAATTTTGCCTCAACACAAATTTTATATTTATGATTTAAATCAATGTCAAATTTAGATAAACATCCCATATTAATTAATCTACGCAAAGATCCATAATTAACATGTCCAAGTCTACTATGTCATAAATTTGAAGACTCAAGCAAGTAAGAAGAAGATATATTTTTATTAATAACAGAGGGTACAACAGTCATTACATTGATTTTGAAAAGGCCATCAGATATGTAATCTTTTCCTACATACATCCCGTTTTTAGTAAGTACAAACTTATCACTTTCAAAAACTAGCCTAAATCCATTTTTACTCAACAAAGATCTGGAAACAAGATTCTTGCGAATGTCCGGTACATGCAGCACATTGTTGAGAGTGAGTTCCTTTCCAGATGTCATCTTCAAAATAATCTTTCCTTGTTCTTCAACTTTAGAAGTCAAGGAGTTGCCCATAAAAAGTTGTTCACCGTTGTCCACTGTAGAATAAGATGTCAACATCTTTTTGTCGGCACAGATGTGGCGAGTAGCACCAGTGTCCACCCACCATTCTTTAGGATTTCCGACAAGATTTGCCTTGGAAACAACTACAGAAAGATTTATGTCATCTACACCATTGGAAATATTGTCCACTTCGGTCAGATGGGCTTGAGCAGGCTTCTTGCTTATTCTTTCCGTGTAGATGAATCTCCTGAACCCACGGATGAGAGTTCCGCTGCAGAAACGAGTGCTTATGATAAGTGGGAGCGATTCAATCGCTTAAGCCTAATGCTCATAAAGTCACATATTAGCTAGAGCATTCGGGGCTCAATCCCACCATCTGATAAGGTCAAGAACTACATGAGGGCTATTGAAGAGCAATTTGTTAGTTCTGACAAAGTATTGGCAAGTACCCTAATGAACAAACTACCATGAATGAAGCATAACAATTCTAGGAGTGTGCGTGAGCATATTATGGAAATGAGGGACATTGCAGCTCGTCTTAAGTCCTTAGAAATTGAGATTTCTGAGTCATTCCTTGTCAATTTCATACTCAATTCTCTTCCTGTGGAATATGAAGCATTCCAAATTTCTTACAACACACATAAGGAAAAATGGTCTATGAATGAACTTTTGACCATGTGTGTTCAAGAGGAGAAGAGATTGAAGCATGGAAAAGTGGAAAGTGCTCATTTAGCAACACATAAAGGAGGGCAATGAAAAAAGGACAAAGGTGATCAGAAATGGAAGAAGCTTGGTAAAGTGCCATTTAAAAATCATGGCAATAAGGGTGCATGCTTCTTCTGCAAGAAAAAGGGTCACATGAAGAAAGACTGCCCCAAGTATAAGAAATGGCTTGAGAAGAAAGGTAATCTCATATCTTTTGTGTGTTATGAATCTAATTTTGTTAATACTCAGCAATATGATTGGTGGATTGATTCAGGTTCTACAATTCACATTGCTAATACCATGCAAGGCTTCCTCAGTCTAAGGAAACCGACAGGAAATGAACAAGGCATCTATTCGGGCAATGAGATGCATTCGCACATCGAAGCTGTTGGAACTTTCAAACTTGTTTTAAAAAATGGCTTTGTTTTGGATCTTAAAAACGCATTTTACATTCCATCTTTTTCAAAAAACTTAATTTCTGTTTCTAGACTAGTACCGTTTGGATTTGAATTTCAGTTTTTTGGTGCAAATTCGAGTTTGTTTAAATGTCGAACGATATAAAGGCAGACTTGTAGCTAAAGGTTTCACTCAAAGAGAAGGCATCGAATATCATAATAAATTTTCTCCGGTTTCTAAGAAGGATTCATTTCGAATTATCATGTCATTAGTAGCTCATTTTGATTTAGAGCTACATCAAATAGATGTGAAAACGACATTTTTAAATGGGGATCTTGAGGAAGAAGTATACATGAACCAACCTGAAGGTTTTTGTTCTGATAAAGATAGTCACTTAGTTTTCAAGCTCAAGAAATCCATATATGGACTAAAACAAGCTTTCCGACAGTGGTATTTAAAATTCCACAATGTTATTACTTCATATGATTTTATGGAGAATGTTGTGGACAACTGTATATACCTTAAGGTTAGTGTGAGCAAATACATTTTTCTAGTTCTATATGTGGATGACATTTTACTTGCATCTAATGATTTGGGATTATTGCATGATACTAAACAATTTCTTTCCCAAAATTTTGAAATGAAGGATATGGGTGAAGCTTCTTATGTCATTGGCATAGAGATTAACAGAGATAGGTCCAAAAGGACATTAGGACTGTCTCATAAAGCCTACATTGAAAGAGTTTTGGAGAAATTCAAGATGAGTGATTACACTCCTAATGCAGCGCCTATTTTAAAGGATGACAAATTTAGTTTAAATCAATGTCCGAAGAATGATTTGGAAAAGGAACAAATGGTTAGCATTCCCTATGCATCTGCCGTAGGCAGTTTAATGCATGCTCTGGTTTGTACACGACCTAACATTGCATTTGCAGTTGGGATGCTTGGAAGATACCAAAGTAATCCAGGAATGAAACATTGGAAGGCTGCACAGAAAATCATGAGGTACTTAAAGGAAACCAAGGACTACATGCTTACTTACAAGCATGTTGACTGTCTTGAGGTGGTTGGATATTCAGACTTGAATTTTGCGGGTTTTCAAGATTCCAGAAAATCCACTTTAGGATATGTCTATCTGCTAGCAGGCGGTGTTGTTTCATGGAAGAGCGCCAAAGAGACGATAATTGCATCGTCAACAATGGAAGCAGAGTTTATAGCATGCTTTGAAGCAACCTCACAGGCTATTTGGTTAAGGAATTTTATCACAGGGCTTCGAATTGTGGATTCAATTTCTAGGCCATTAAAGGTTTATTGTGATAATTCGGCTGCGGTTTTCTTCTCTAACAATAACAAAAGTGGTAGCCGAAGCAAGCATATTGACATAAAGTATTTTGCTATTCGAGACCGTGTTAAGAAGCAAGAAGTCAGGATTGAGCATATTAGTACCGATATGATGGTTGCAGATCCCATGACCAAAGGACTTTCTGTAAAGGTGTTTTCAAAATACGTTAAGGGCATGGGACTAATTGGTTAGCTCAATAATTTTTCTAGTTGTTGTTTTATTTTGTTTTGTCATGACATTTTGATTATTATTAGTGAAAAGCATCATTTTGTGCACTTAAAGTATTTGTGATGCTATGCAATCCATTGGGACTATTGATCCATAGGGATCATAGGACCCATAATAACTTATTAGAAATTATTCATAAAGAATGACACCACATAAAGTTGAGAGTGCGATACAATGTAATACATGGAAGGAAATACTTAATTGATAGAGTATAGCCGCCATGATTCGTGTATTATACCTCTAAAGTTTGGGTATTTTTATGATCATCATCAGTTTGTTAGTTACCCGACAGTCAACAACATGTGTTATATGTGCCAAGTGGGAGAATGTAAGAATATCCATAAAGTGGCCCATATGCCACATGTTTGTTTTATTTATTTATTTATATTATATATTTAATTGGTTTAATGACTAATGGGTAACTCATGTCTGTTCACTATCCCATATGGTGGTTTTATGGGACTTTACAACTTCCCTGATGGTGGGAAGTTATAAAGAGTTACACTTGGATATGGGTCAAAGCCTATCTATATATATGCCTGTGATAGCCATCAAACACAGACGTTGTTTTGTGAATAGAATAGGCTTGAAACTCTATCCCTTTCACTTTTCCCATATGGTTCTGTAAAGTGTTCTGTGAGTGGGCATTTTACACATTCAAGATTTGATCATTCAAGGATAAAGATTAAAGGTTTGAACATCATGGCAGGAGGTATTCTTCTTTTTGAATTAAAATTATTTTAATTCTCACAGATGTGGCTGAGATATAAGTCCGGCGGCCAACCCTTGCCCCACTCTCCTCGGTGGGATCTAAGTTAGATCTCCTTCAATTTATTCGATGTGGCATTTTTTTTGTTATAAGGACATAACCTCATTAAAATTTAGACTAAAGTGAATTTTTTTTTAAAAGTTAATGATATAAAGACTAAAACGATAGAATTTTATTAGGGATATTTTTCATAAATTTAATTTTATCTACTTATATTTTATTTAGTTCAAATTATTTTTTTAAGTTCCAATACGTTTTATGAGTGACATAATTATCAAAATACTCCTAATAAAATGAGAGACTTACGTGTAGGTCCCAATATGTGGATTTATTGTCCGATAGGTCCTATAATAATTAATGACATTTTTCATCAAATATTACTAAAAAAGTCACTAATTGTTAATTTTTAGCAACAGTTTAAAAATTGTAATAAAAAAATGTCACTAATTATAAATTTTAACGACAGTTTAAAAAAATCGTCACAAAAAAAGTCACTTACAGTTTGAAAAATTCGTCATAGAAAAACGTCACTAATTGTAAGTTTTAGTGATAATTTATAAAAATCGTGATAAAAAAGTCGCTAATTGTCAATTTTTAGCGACATATGCAAAAAATTGTCACAAAATTATTTTTAGCGACGATTTTATTAGGACTTATTTTCAATAGGACTTGATGAGAATTAAGTCAAACTATTAGGACTTATTGATAGTTTACCTTAATAATAATAGGGTGAAACGTGTATTAATGTTTACATTGACATGTTTCGTGATGTGAACATTCACATTGTCAAATATAAACATTTACATCACAAAATTGTTAAGAGTTTAAAAAATATTTGTAAGAGTAAATTGTGTATAAAATATCCTAAATATGAGAATTAAGATTTGGTAGATTAAATATTTAAATAATAGAACTTATTAAAATATAAAAATATATTATGAACTAATTGAGATACGAATACTTAAAAAATGATTTTTTAGTAAATTTGTCATTTTATTATTATTGCCATTTTTTTTTATGAATCCACATAGAAAATGAAAAGTTTAGAGCAAGGCGGAGAAGGATTGACGAAATGGATAGGTAAAGGGTGATAAATGAGCTAAACGATACGAACGTTTAACTGGTTAAGTTTAGTTTCAAATTTTTAATGGATTTTTAAATTTGTTAAAACTTGATCCTTTAAATTTTTAAGTTGATATGTGTTAACACCATAAATCTGCAATTTTTATTATTATTTATTATTTATATAATTGCAGGACACGTGGCATCCTTTTATTCATTTGGAAGTTAAAAGAAGTTATAGAGATAATGGAGAATGTGAAGGACAAAGTGGATGAGTGGGAGGACAAAGTGGATGAGTGGAAGGACACATGGCAAGACAAGAATGAAGATGGAAGAAATGGGTAGTTACTAAGTAGTTATTGCT
The DNA here is from genome assembly GCF_004153795.1 of Camellia sinensis. NCBI lineage: Eukaryota > Viridiplantae > Streptophyta > Magnoliopsida > Ericales > Theaceae > Camellia > Camellia sinensis. The sequence goes on along the minus strand of NW_021025707.1, from coordinate 686,804 downwards.
GTATTTTTTCTTCTATAAACAGTCATTAATGGCTACATTGTAAAGGATCGAGAACTTAAATCAAAGACACTTGATTTCAATATTTCTTGTCATTTTCCTTATCTTAGGAGTAGTTTAACATAGATTTATATTTCGAAGCATTTATTTTCAGCATTTCCATTTCGAAGCATTTTATGCACTTTCTTTTCGAAGCATAGGAGTAGAGGTAAGTAATTATTACTTTGATTGTTCACTCAATCATCTTTCTCCATCCCTTTTTCTTCTTTTACTTTTTCTTTTCGCTACACTTGGCAAATTTGAAGTCCTCTTCGTTGAGGCAAAAAAAAACTGTCAACACAATCTGTAAGGATTTTTCAATCATTGCTGACACGCTCGCATTTATGTTAGTTTTATTCGTAAGAAAAATAAGCCAACAAATTTTGGCACGCCAGTGGGACGTCAAGTGTAAGAAATGAAAAATAAATTGGATTCGTCCATTCTAAATAGCCTAGATGAAATCTTTTGGCATAAACAAAAAATTTTGGATCTTCAAGAAGAGATCCATTTTCTTGATGAAATAAATTTTCATCCCTTACAATATTATTTGGTGGAAGAAAAAAGACACCATGTAATTGGAGAAATTCATCAACTTGATATGGAAATTCGCCAATGGAATGATGAGTTATCAACTCTCACTACCAAGTCTTTAACTAAGGAAACGACATGGGAATGAGCTTTTTTCCGCTTCCAACAAGAAGCATTAAGAGTTGTTTCGAAGGTTGATTACTCTACTTTCGAAGCTGTATAAAGCTTTGAAGATACATTCGAAGCATCGAGAGTTGTTTCGAAGGTTGATTACTCTACTTTCGAAGCTGTATAAAGCTTTGAAGATACATTCGAAGCATCGAGAGTTGTTTCGAAGGTTGATTACTCTACTTTCGAAGCTGTATAAAGCTTTGAAGATACATTCGAAGCATCGAGAGTTGTTTCGAAGGTTGATTACTCTACTTTCGAAGCTGTATAAAGCTTTGAAGATACATTCGAAGCATCGAGAGTTGTTTCGAAGGTTGATTACTCTACTTTCGAAGCTGTATAAAGCTTTGAAGATACATTCGAAGCATCGAGAGTTGTTTCGAAGGTTGATTACTCTACTTTCGAAGCTGTATAAAGCATCGAAGATACATTCGAAGCATCAAGAGTTGTTTCGAAGGTTGATTACTTCACCTTCGAAACTGTATAAAACTTTGAAAACTTTCGAAATGTGTACATCTCTTCAAATATATGTAAAATGACAATTAATTAGTTGTCGAATAATGCCTGTTTTTGGCATCATAAGTTGGCTCGAAAAACAACAGTTTTGGTGTTTTCGAAGAATTAATAATTGGTTCGAAACACAAAATTAATATTTCCATTAATTATGTGTGAACCAGAACATATAAGTTTTGAATAAACCACAATGGTTGGCCAAAAACAGCTTCGAATGCCGTTTTGCCATAAGTTGCTTCGAAAGTCGTTTTGCCATAATTTTGTAAGCTTCGAAGCACTCTATCTTGCATCAACAACAGCTTCGAAGAAATAATAATGGTGGTTGTGAACCTTCGAAGCTTTGTCGAGTATTTTTGAGGATGTAATTCGTCTTTTGTCGGTTCCATCGACCTTCGAAGAATGATTTTGGTCCTTTATATCACTTTCGAAGCTTGTTACTAGTAATAATTCGAGTCATCTAGTCATAATTTCATACTCATTCGAAGCGCTTTATTGGTGTTGTTACATCATTCGAAGCACTTTGCTGTTTAGGTTAGTCATGTGCTTGGTTCGGCCCTTCAAAAATTCAAATAAACATCATTTTTAAGGGCTGCGGGGGGTAATAATGTTAACACCATAAATCTGCAATTTTTATTATTATTTATTATTTATATAATTGCAGGACACGTGGCATCCTTTTATTCATTTGGAAGTTAAAAGAAGTTATAGAGATAATGGAGAATGTGAAGGACAAAGTGGATGAGTGGGAGGACAAAGTGGATGAATGGAAGGACACATGGCAAGACAAGAATGAAGATGGAAGAAATGGGTAGTTACTAAGTAGTTATTGCTGTATTTTTTCTTCTATAAATAGCCATTAATGGCTACATTGTAAAGGATCGAGAACTTAAATCAAAGACACTTGATTTCAATATTTCTTGTTATTTTCCTTATCTTAGGAGTAGTTTAACATAGATTTATATTTCGAAGCATTTATTTTCAGCATTTCCATTTCGAAGCATTTTATGCACTTTCTTTTCGAAGCATAGGAGTAGAGGTAAGTAATTATTACTTCGATTGTTCACTCAATCATCTTTCTCCGTCCCTTTTTCTTCTTTTACTTTTTCTTTTCTCTACACTTGACAATTTTGAAGTCCTCTTCGTTGAGGCAAAAGAACCGTCAACAAAATCGCTTGATAATTGGCTTGAATTTAATCTGTAAGGATTTTTCAATCCTTGCTGGCACGCTCGCATTTATGATATTTTCCTTCGTAGGAAAAATAAGCCAACAATATGAAACAAGTTTTTGTCAAGCCAATATTAAATAATTTGATATTTTTATATAATTTTAAGTTTATCCAACTGAATCAAACGAGTAACTAATTGTTTAAATTTAATTTGAAATTTTTTATGAGTTCTAAAACATGTTTAAAATTAATTTACCTACTTAACAAACCGAATTCAAATGATTTTTTTAGCATACCAAATATGAATTAAATGCGAACTGTACGGTTGGTTTTACCCCTCTTAAATAAATATTCATTTGTCTGTTAAGTAAGGAATAAAGGTAGAACTCCTTTGGAGACATTTGTATGGTAATAAGGAATAGGAGGAGGATTCTAGTCCAAAATCTGATCTGGATTGGAGGTGTTTGTTTAGGCTTGTAAGGTCCATAATAGGTTTCATTTCGATAATTTGAATCATTTATTTTGTTAGGTACTTTATGTATTTCATTCACAAAAAAAAAATTTGATTGATCCAATAACTGTAACTTCTTTAATTTACTATTTTTGTACTAAAAAAATAGATGATAATTGTGTTTTTAAAAACTGAACCATACCTTTTTTGATGACAAAAATAATAAATTGAACAAGTTACAGTTATCACATCTATCTAAAAAAAAAGTTACAATTATCAGATCGACATAATTTTTATTTTATTATATTTTTTATGAATAAAATACACCCATACTCAATAAAATAAATAATTCAAATTATCGAAATAAGACGAGTGATGAGTCCTATAAATCAAGCAATCTCCTCTCATTCAAATTTTAGATGGGAGGAATCCTCCTCCCAAGGAATAAAGGTAGAACTCCTTTTGACACCACCAAATCCTTTCTACCGAAAAAGAGAAAGAAAGTTTCGTTTTTATTCCATTCTTTGTTTATTAATACCTTTCTTTATGCATGTGGAGAATAATTATTATATCAAGCAATGTCAGTATTTTCCTTCACCCTCCCTTTCCTGCTCAACCAAAAAGAGGCAGCATATGTTCTTGTATCTGATGTTTAAAATTTTAAAAAAGAAATAAAAAAAAAAAGTGAAATATGAATAAAATAAAAATTCATAATCCAAACACAGCTTGTTGGATTTTTCTCAAGTTGAAGTATGAACTTGACTGTTATGTTTGGCTTTGTGGGGTTTACTACATGTCCCGTTTGATGATCTGAATTATTTATTTTGTAGGATAATTTATATATATTATTTATGAAAAAAATTAGGTTGATTCAACGTGCTTTTTAGACTTATTATTTTTTAAAAACAAACGCAAGAAAAGGAGTAGACTATAATTATAATATTGACCTAATTTTTTTTAATATATGATATATACGAAGAGCTCTACAAAATGAATGTTTTGAATTATCGAAACGGGACTCATGATGAACCCTATGAGCCCGAACAAGACTGTCAAGTTCACATTTAAACTTGGGAGAAGCCTAACCCGTTCTCCTAAAATAACTACTAGGGATGGGCATGGTTTGATTTGGTTCAGCTTTGAAGTAAACAAAGACCAAACAAACACTAACTACAAAAAATTAAGCTTTTAGAGACAAAAATTTAGGGATAAAATCACTTTTTAGAGACAAAATACTTTTGTTTCCTAAAGTGTTATTATTTTATTTTTAGCAACAAAATTAGACATTTGGTGATGAATTACTAACTTTTTGGGACTAAAAATTGTCTCAAAAAACAAACCCTTTTGGAACCAAGTTATTTTGTTCCTAAAAATTCATTTATTAGCGACATTTCAAAATTTTGTCAATAAAAGCTTATTTTTTGACTTTTTGAGACAATTTCTTAGCAACTTCGTGACAACTGAAATTACTTCTTAAATATTTTTCACAACAAAGTATATATTTTTAGAGATGAAAAAAACTAGTTTCTAAAATTGTTATATGTTGTAGTGTACCAACACTTCCATAAAATTTGAAACAAAATCAAACAATAAAAATCTTGGAACCAAACTATATCGAACCATGAAAACGCGGTTCAATTCGGTTTGGAATAGTTTGGAATTACAGCTTTGATGAATTTTGTCATCATTCATAACAAAGTCACAACTTGCTCAACTATCAAGTAATATATCAATATTTTACAAACAAAATTATATACAAGAACACACTTGTAAGCAGGGGCGGAGGTAGCATAGGGTCAAGGGAGTCACGTCCCCCCCTCAGTTTTGATTTTTTTTTTATTATTATTTATTATTGCCATGCATAAAATGTATTATCTTTTTTTTTTCTTTCTTAACATGTTCTTTGGCTAAGGATTTATTATATTGCTCACAACAAGTAATTATTTGATACTTTGGAAACAGTATGTGGCATTATTTATATAATAGTTTAAATCAATAGTGTAGCGAAAAATATTATAAATTGGATATAATGAACTCATTATTTTCAAGTAGTTGACATACCACTTAGTGTGATTTGTGATTTTCTATACTTTGAGCATCACGTAGGTAACATCATATGGCACTCTAAGTCTGTTTAATAATTTTTATTCAAAACACATCATTTATAAGCAATGTCATCTATTTAATATGTTTCTATCAAATAAAAATTAAATAGATTTTATAATAATTTGTGCTATAAATGATGTGCTTTTATTTTTTGAAATTAGGAATTTTGATTCATAATTTTTTGTGCTAAAATTGCAAACTTACGTCATCATCCCACACCGAACTATTCCACACTTTTATAGAATTTTGATTTGTTCATATTAATAATGAATATGTAATTTTTTATGTTTAAATTTATCTCATAAAATTATGATTATCTTAATGTTACTCATGATTTTTTTTTTAAAATAAAAAATTATAATTAATAAGTGCCCCATCTAATCTAATTTCCTGGCTCCACCACTGCCAACAACACTAACAAGTCTGACATTGATACAAGAAACGAGATAAAGAGTGTATTACAAAACAATAACACATGACAATTTAAGACAAACAAGTCATTACCAACATTTAACAATCTGATGTAAATATTGTTGGAAAATGGCTTTGAAAATTCTTACTTTTTGCTAAGTTTGAGCATTAATTAAAGGGGGACCCAAGTGTTATTTTTAATGTTTTTTATTGGGTTTATGTTTAATGTCGCGCAGTGAATAAAACCGTGTATTTGGTTGCTCAAAACCATTTCCGGATGAATGATAATTCAACGCGCATTTTCGGGTTCGTGAAATTGGATTTAGGTGGGTTTCCTACACATTTGTGAAATGTGCTTATCCCACATTAGAAATGCTTAAGGTTTTGAATGGGTTTATATACCTTAGCTTGGGATACTTGGGATGGGCCCCAAGGGGTACCCAAGTTTGCAGAAGGGTGAGGTCATGGATGAAGTGGGCTAGACCCATTGGACCCAAAACTAAAACCACATACACACGCTACCCGTCCAGTCGATCGGGCTTGTTCGGCCTAATACTTATCTTTTTGGGCCAAAATTTGTAATTTTTTTTATTTTTTATTTTGGTTTCAAAATTCAAAATAAAATTGGTCCACAATTTTTTCCTTCATCCAAACAATTATTAACCTACCCGAACAGGTTTGAACCTGTTGAATCCTTCCTGGACAGATCTGGAATTGTCCAAACAATCCAAACAGATTTTCTATCTGTTGAAATCTGTCCGAACAGTTACCTATCTGTTGGCACCTGTTCGAACAGCCACCAATCTGCCGATATAAAGGTTGCTTCTAGGAATTCATTTCAATTCAATGTTTTCCTTAGAATTTCTTCCTTCTTCTTTTTTTCTTCCTGTACTCTTGCATCTACTTCTGAATTTATATTTTAGGAAGAAAAAAAGAGAGTTACAACAGAGTTTTGGTTCGTCAGGCTTAAATTTGTAATGTTACAAATTTAAATGTTAGTCGTTGCATCCTGGGAAGTAAATGCCAGTTAAAACTCGAAACACCGAAGCAAGGGAAAAATCTACTTTAAGGAGATTGTGTTCAACACAAGCCTCGACATGAGACAAGTGTGATAGAAAAAATATGGTTTTGAATCATGATTTTGGGCATCTTTGAGCCAAAATAAAGAAAAGACTCATGTCTTTTAAGATGGGTCCATGTGGTAACTTGTTCACTTCTGTAGGTATATTAACACGTCAAAGTTTGTTCAAAATCGTTGAGGAGTGAATGAGAAATTGATTTCCAAAACACCATTTGAAGTATTGGTTGAAGGATGATAATTAAACTATTTCCCACATTAGTTACCTAGGAAACCAAGTGAGCTTATATACTCCTTTTGTGGACATGAGTTGGGCCTAAGGGGTACTAAAGTTTTGTAAAAGAGGGAGAACTTAGGGGATTTTTTTTAAGGTCGCTGGTATTAAGATTTTATAGCATAAATAATACTTAATATTTTTATAATGTCTAAGGTCCCTCAACATCGATCCAGAAAAATTCGATCCAGAAAATTTCTTTGGACAAATCACGGAGAAAATTCCAAATTTCTCTAGACAACAATGAGGACTAGTGCTCTGCTTTTGAGAAAATTGGGTTGGTCTAGAGAAATTTTCTGCTTTGGACTGAATTTTCTCTGGGTTAAACTCATTTTTCTTTGGGATGATCCAGGGAAATTCTATAGTTTGGACTGAATTTTCTCTGGTTTGGTTTAGATAAATTCTCTAGTTTAGATTGAAATTTCTCTTGATTGATTTGAGGGACCTTAAACATTCTCTCCTTGGTATTTCATCAAACACCTTCTTTGCTAAATCCATGTCCCCAGATCGTGTAAGGTTGTCTCCCTTTTTTAGTTTCCATTATGATATTTTCAATCATTACTTAAAGACAGAAGTAGAGAAAAATCTTGTAATCTAATACCTAGAAATTGTCAAACATAAAACATAAACTAGTGTAATGGAAATCCAAATTCTATTGTATACCTTCAACAGGTCTGGAAGAAGCCTCTCCATTATATGACCATGATGATAATGGAGATGGACCACCACTACCACAGCTCTGAATTCGATTTAGAAGTTTCCGGCGAGAAAAACAGCGATTGGAGGCGAGCATGGGCATGGCGGTGGTGTTAGGAATGGGGACGATCTGGAAGATGCGAAGATGAGAGAGAGAGAGAGAGAGAGCGAGAGAGAGAGAGAGAGAGGAGAAGAGGTGAATTTAGCAGAAGAAGAGAGTTTAGAGAGAGAAAAAAATGAGGTTTGATTTGAGAAATTTCTCTGTGATATATGAGTGTGGGGATTGAAGAACCTTAGACATCATAAAATAATATTGTGGATCTCTTCCATTACTAAATATGAGAGAGTGATCTTAGACTAATTTTCTCGAGAGCTTATAGTTTAGCTGCATATAAATTTGTCATCCAGTTTTGTAATTAGTTTTCCTCTCATAAGTATGTCCTCTTTTTATTTTAAATTGATTGGAATACAAAAGATCTACAATTTGATCCTTCCACCGTTGGATTGATCAAGTTATTTTGTGATTTTCTCCCTATCTATCTATGGACATTGTTTTCAGTGTAATCCTTAAACTGCAATATATTTAGTTTAGTTGTATTAGAATATTCTTAGTTGTATTAGAATATTCTATTTTATGTATTTAGCATGTTTTGCATAGTTAGTTATGTTATTTTTATTTTCTATTGGCTATATAATGCCTAAGATTAAACCGTTTTTGATTTGGTAATGCGCATTATATTAAGGATAAAACAATTGTGTTATTTGCTTGTATTTTTCTCTTAAACAAATAAAAATATTTTAATTAGTGATTCATTGCTGTTCGTTTTTATTTTTGGATGGGAGCATCCTATAAAAATTATTGATTTCCTTTCGTAATTTTTCAATTTGTGAGCCTACTTAGGCCAAGTTTGGGAAGACTAAATAAGTGCACTTTTTGACTTTTTATGAAATATGGGTTGGATTTGGGTTGGGTTTGAAGTGATGTATTAGAGAGGTAATGTGACTTAAATAAGATGATGTGACTTAAATAGGATAGTGACTTTTTGACTTTTTGGAGGATGTCAAACTTGGCCTTAATCTTTAAGGCAGTGATCAAATTATTACTACTAGTTGAATCTTTAAATTATTTTTTACCCTTATATTTATCCTTTTCTTTTTTCTTTTTTTGGTGACAAAAAAAAAAGGGATAGCTAGGCTACGCTAGCCAGCCCTAGCCTCGGGCAAGACCTCTTTTTCGAAGCAGTATAAAGGCGCTATTCAAGGAATTATGGGGTGTCGAACCTAAGTCAAACGATAAGACATGAAGACACTTACCGCTAAACCAACCATTGTTGACTTATTTATCCTTTTCAATCTTCCCCTTATTCTATGGATGATTTGTACCAATGTGGTGAACACTTAGATAGCTTAGTTAAAATAGGACGGTGATTGGAGTTCTAAACCTAAATTTGTTAGTCAAATTCATTGATTATGACCGACTAGTTATTTATTAGTGGAATCATTCTTGCACTTGTAGTTTTGAACCTTCAATTAATGGTTTATATAACCTACGTGGGAATCGATTTTGTGAGTTTCGGAATTTGATTATTTGAGTATCAATCATTTACTTGATTTTTTTCAATATGGGTATAAAGATATGATATGATATTTAAGCCATTAAGCATATAGTGAATTACCAAATTGATTTGATAGTTACGTGAGTATTTTTCATGATAACCATTTTTTTCTTCAGGAATTTTTCAATGCCTACATTACTAGGAAGGAAGTCAAAAATTTTATTTAAAAGGGATCAAAGTAAGTGTAGCAAAAAAACAAAAGAAAAAGAAAAAAAAAGCCATTTTAAAAAACATATATATATAACACAAATAGTAGAAAAAAAAAATCAATAGATTTATGTAAGTAATTTCTTAATACTTATCTATATATTTCGTACAAATTTTTAGTTATATAATTTGGATCTTAGTTCACAATTTATCAGATTATCATTTTAAGACATTTTATTTGTTGATATAATTTTTATATATATATATATGTATATATAAATTACCATTATGATTCTTATAAGTGAAATAACAATGAATTATGTACCATATATGTGAAAGAGTTGAAGATAGTACCATAATAGAGAAATAAATAAAAGCTTGAAAATTTTTATGGGACATGCCGCCTCGCAATTAGCCCAGGCTTCGTCCATGACCATCTGACACAATATAGTTGTGTGGGTTGCCAGTCTAATAACTGGCTTGGGTTAAATGGGGCCTGGAGATAAGAGGTGGCAAAAGCCATCCAAAAGTTTATTTGGATAAAACATTTATTTATTTTTTAAAAATATCATTATACCCTTTAATCAAATTACTAAAATGACCAAGCTCTAAACTTAACTTTGACCATCTCCTCTCAATTTTGACATCCCTTTGACCGGCCATCCCAACTTCGGTTAGTCGTTCCCAAAACCCTTCCCATTGCCACCTCCTCTTCTGTCACCTATGATCAGCCATCCCTTCCCCGTTGTCACCACCTCTTTCTCTTTTTTTCTCTTGTATATAGCAATTTTGGTTTGGACCCGAACTATTTGATGTTTTAGATTCAGGTTTTATTGCCTTGCATAGTCATTTATGTCTTATTTCCCTTATACCCCTTTGGTTTGGCTTTTGGGTTGTGTTGGTACATGTTGGTACCTTATTTTTCAAAAACCTTGTTGCCCAGAATTTTGCCTCTATGCTCGAGCGTCACTTCTTACACTCAAGCGGTCTTTGTGAATTCCCAGTACTTTTGTAGGTTTGTAAAACTAATGGGAATTGGTATTCTTTGCTTGAGCGAAGCTTCTTACACTCAAGCGGTCTTGGCTCAAGCAGCCCTTATTGAGCTCGAGCATTGGCCTTTTGTTTGTAAAACTACTGGGGGTTTATATTTCAGGCTCGAGTGACAACTTCTTGTGCTTGAGCAGTCACATTTTTTGTGTCTTACGTTTGGGCGTCACTTCTTGCACTTGAACGGTCTGTGCGTATATCAGATTGTAAAATCATTTTTTGAGTCACTTTTTCATTTCTCTCTCTCTCTCTCTCTCTCTAAACTTTCTAAAAACTCTAGATCTACACTTTCTCTCTCTAAAACTCATATTCTCTCTTCTAAAACACCTAGATCCATTGATTTCTCTACCCTGTTCCCTTTGCGAAAAAGGTAGAGCTCACTTAGAGCTTCATTTTCACCCGAACAAAGTGGGGTTTCGGCGTTATAGAAGTTTCTTCACCCTCTCCATCATCTTCTAAGCTTGAGGTAGGGATTCTTTACACTCTTGTATGAGTTTTACCGTAGTTATTTGCTATTTCAAAAGATTATAGTGGTTTGGGGTTTTTGTTGAAAACCTAGGGTTTGAAATCAAAATGTAAAAGATGGATTTTCAAATGGTTTCTAGGAAAAGCTTGTGGATATGAAATTGGGGTTGATATATGTTGAAATGAGGTATTTCCTACATTGAAATTCATTTTCAAAGAGAAAGGGATTTTTCCCTAAAATGTGAATGTTTGAGATTGCAAAGAGGGAATGGAATTGCTGTTGAGAATTATGAAATTGAAGTAATGTTGATGATTGTGGTGGAGTTGAATATGTATTATCACTCCCATTTTGAGATTTTAAAAAAATGTATCTTTAATGAAATTTATTTATCTGTTTAGAAATATTTGTTTTGGACTATTGGTGGAGGATAGCTATGAGTGTTGTAGAAATTGCATGGGAATTAGGTGAATTAAAACTAATTTCTCATCTATGTGCATTGAACATTATTGCTCATTTAACACATTGAAAATGTATATGATTTTGAAAAAGATGGGTGAACATGGGAAATAAGTGTGTACCACCAAATCAAGTTGGCCTGTGTGTCTAAGGTAAAAGTCCCGAAAAATGAGTTTATACATGAGTGTCGATTCCTGTGGATGAAATATCCGTAAAATGGCAATAGTTGGGCTTGTATACGCTACGTTTACATGGTTGCTGTTTGACTGTTTTCCGCGGATGAAATATTCGTGAAAGCTTGTACTGGTTTGAGATTTCCCCCTTGCTTTCTATTGTAAAGGGCATGGTTTTGAGAATTGTGATATAAACGTGGCATAGCACAACTTTTGAAAAAGGTCATAAATGTTTTGGTACCAGCATTGCATATGCATAAAACCTTATGGCTTTGTTAAGATTTTTGCATTGTGTTATAGTGTTTCTACTGGGCTTTAGGCTACCCTATGTGGGAAAACCATTTTTAGGTGCTAATGATATGCCTCTACCAAGGGCTTTTCTTGGGAGGACTGTGGAGCTAAAGGCTTAGTGTTGTTATTTTGTATTTAATTTTGTACAAGTCTAGGGTTTTATTTGTATTGAGCTTAAGACTCACTTTTGATGTACCTAAGCATTGACTTGGACAGATATAAGCCTTTAGGGCATATGATTATCTATTTAGCTATCATTTCTTTTCACAATCTTGTAACACATGTTGTAGATTTAGGATGTATTGTTTATAAATGTATATCGCATATGTCACCTTTTGTATATCAAACTTTGATTAATGAAAGCTTATCAATTCATTTATGTTGCTATTTATTGGTTGTTATGAAATGGATATATTGTGTTTATTTCAGAGCGTTATAACTTGGTATCAGAGCGTATCGAGTTTGAATACTTGGGTACGTGGGAAGTGGCTATTGCCATAATGAGTTTGTCTCGCTTGATAAAGACATTTGTATGTATCGTTTGCTATATGATAACATGCTTATACGATTATATGGGTATGCGATTTAATTTCTAGGATATTGATTGGGTCTACGAGTTTTTAGAAGTCCTATTAGAAGAGCACCTGATCACTGCTATTTCTAATTGGAACTCTGGCAATGCCGCGGGATGGTCATTATCCAGGAAGGAAATTCGTATGTGTTTATGTGACTATGTGCTTATGTCGATTGAATTTTTGTTGTCCACTGCATTAGGACGCAAGTAAGTTAGCTTCGGCACATTTGTAAATGTGTTAATCTCTTCTATTACCTTTATTAGGATGTGAAGATGTGGATGTGGTGGTAGTAGATGTGGTAGGCCTAGAAGGCTTGAGATGCCTTTACCGAATGAGATTTCAGCGCAAGAGGAAGGGATTGGTCAGGCCAATGTGGCTGAAAGCTGGCCATGAGTGCTTTGACCCGTGAGATGGCCGGAACTTTGCGGGAATCCATGGACATTCTCAGGGCTGAGAATCAAGTCCAGGCCCAAGTAGCTGAGGCAGGGTTGTCGTTCTTAAAGAGGGAGTTCTTCCGGTCTAATCCGGATGAGTTTTTGGGTGATCCTAAGGAGCCACTGAAGACGGATGAGTGGTTAGAGTAGATTGTGAAGACGTTTGAGATGCTTGGCATCGAGGACGACAAACTAAGAGTGACCTTGGCATCCTTCTAGCTGAAGGGAGATGCGGGTCAATGGTGGAAGTATGCACGTGGGCGCATTGGAGTGACTTGGGAGGTTTTTGTCAACGCCTTTCAGGACAAGTTCTTACCTCCCACGGTTAGGGAGAAGTTTGTAGCTCACTTTTCATGCTCCTCTTGGAAGATGACTAGCCCTACAGTTCGGACTCTTGCGGTTCTGAATCTGATTTCACAAAGTGCAATGTGAAACAGTGAAAACACAAAAGAGTCCGAACCCAATAATTCTTTTGGAAAATCGATGTTTTAACCAAATGCCAAAAATGGACTACTTTGCCAGATTTTAGAGTTGCCACCTAAATATTTTTGAGAAATTTAGGAAACCTAAAACTCGTGCCAAAAGCTACTTATCCGTCATCACCAAAGTGTCTCGGCTTGGGAACTTGGGTACAAGAGGGGAAGGTCATGGATTGAGCACCCCACTCGCCCGATCAAAGATCGGCCTCTACTAATTATGATATAATTTTTATTTACATTATATGCTCTTGTTCCAATTTTATTAGCTATTTTTACTATGTGACGCATATAAGTATAGACTATTTTGCCAAAAATTGGAACATTTGATTTCATGTTTGTTTTTTGAAAAGAGTTTGTGAATATGCCACTTGAAAAAGTGCGCTTAAAATGGACATTAATCAAACTATCCCAATTCAAGCAACTAGCCTTCATCCACAGGCATTCTAACAGTTATATCATTTAAGCAATTAGCCTCATGGAACTATGCTTGGCATGGCAACACAAACATTCGATGCAAGATGCTAAAGCTCAAGTCAAGACAAAGCAAAATAATTAGAAAAATATGCATGCTCCTAATTTAATGCAATATGACTAAATGCAATACACACATTATGTAATTTATAGGCTCGGCTCTGAGCATGGCATATGGTTCCATTCAAGACATGCGATAAAACACATATTCAAGCAATGAATTTGAGCATTGATATTGGGTTAGTATGATGAGCCGAACTTGGGATGCATGCAAGATAATGGATGCAATGCATAAGAATGCAAATTTGAAAAATGATGTTCTATACTAGCCATCGTAAGCAAGTAAGTAAAAAGGAGAAAGATGTGGGGTTGGAAGATATACAACTTATCACACATTTACCCTCGTGCAAGAGGGTGCGAATCAAAGTCCGAGAGTCCAAATTAAACTAATTATTACAAGACCGAATGAATAAATTAAAGAATTAACTAACTAGCTACTCTATTATAACAAGGATAATAATGAGAAATGAACTAGCTATCTAAGTTAACTAGCTATAAAAATTACAAATAAACAATAATAATAATAATTACAACAAGACTAATTGTAACAATAATAATAAATTAATTACAACAATACTCAGAGCATTAATTTACAATGATGATGCAAGCAAGGATGCACAAGGGTTGCATGCACAGTGTCACATGCATAGTGTCCAAGAATAGCTCTATCTGCCTAGGCCTGTTCTGTTTCATTTTCAGCCATTGCCTTTTGTTTTCTACAAAACATACTGCTGACCAAACATTGATGGTCGGCCGCGCCACAATGAGGCCCGGCTGGGCCTAAATAAGGCCGGTCGTGCCTTGATTTTATGCAAAATTTTGTTTTGTGTTCTGAAGTAAAAATAGTGCAGACAGAGTTATTCTGAGCTGTGGTTGTCCCTCTCACACTTCTCTGTCATGGGAAAGCCTCAAGAGAAGGTTGGAATTGTTTCCAAAACCATCAATGAGCAAATTGTTTGCTTGATGATTTCGGCTACAATTTGGACAAAAATCAATAAATTCCATGAACAACAACCACCCATCTCTCATATCATAGAGTAAACTCAAAGAGGGAGGTAGAGACGCTTTAAGGTTCATCAAAACATCATGAATTGACGTATGATGACCCTTGACACAATAGACTTGGCATAACGTCCAACCGAGCCCAAACAATATACTTCATTTTCTTTATGTGAGTTGGTTCATTTTAAGCCAAATTCATTAGTCTCTGCCATTCTTTAACCCATTTGTCCAAGGCAATTGTTACGTCCACTAAAGATTACGTCCACTAAGTGAGAAATATGTCAAACGAGAAGTGATTCTCAACAGGAAAAAGAGATTATGCCGTTGACAATGAACCTCCGTAGAGATTAAGCCATTAAGCATAGATCTCTGGTTCATGTTTTGAATAACCGTCAACCGATTGAAATAACTCTCAAATGAAAGAAATGGATGGTAAGTTGGTTATTAAAATGAGGTTCTTAAACATGAAAATTAGTTAAACAAATCTTAGAACAACATGCAACAAGCTATATATGCGCTATATATGCAAAAGTATGAGACAACAAGCAAACTAATCAAAGCATGAATTAATTAAAAAACCTAGGACATCCCTAAAATAGCCCTTAATGGGTGAAAAATAGTGGCTCAAAGTGCATGAAAAGAGCCTAAGAAGCTAAGCAACAAATAAGGAAAACAAGGCTAGTAAGCAAGAACAAGGAGGTGTGGCTAACCCCTCCACTTTTGAAATCTTAAAGTATGATTTTTAGCCTCTTTTTAACTCTGAAAGCAAAGAAAAAGAGTGTAAAAGCGAGGGTTTGAGCTATAGGTGAAGGTGTAAGAAAGAATGTTAACTCTCTCTACCCTTTGGTAGCTTTCCAAACCCAAACTTAGACACTTGAAGGGAGATCAAAACAACACAAAACTACAAGAACTAGATAGCAATAGATAGAATAAGAAGTAAAAGAGAGGTTGACAAGCTTATACCTCTCAAAGAAGTGAGCTTTTGTTTGTGAATCAAACTAAGTCCAAATGCACTCTCAAGCTTGAATTGTGGTGTTCAAGGCTTAACCAAGGTTCCAAGGCTAAGGTGTGAAGGTGTATATGGTTTATGGATATAGGTTCAAGGTGGTAAGCTTGTTCAAAGGGTTGCTTGTACAAGAACAAGGAGCTATCTAGAAGGTGTATAAGCTTTTTAGAAATTCTTAAACCTTGAAAATAGAGATACAACTTCGTTTTTATAGAATTTGAGCAAGAGGGGTCATAAATATCTTTAAAAATGGATAGCTGGCGGGCTCCCACCCAGAACAATGTTTCTCGCTGTTAAGGCACAGCCAGCCATCAATAGCCATGGTCGGCCCTCAATGAGGCACAGCCGGGGCCTCAATGTGATCCCTTGTTTTTCTGCTCCAGACTCAACACAGGGTGGTACAATGCGTAAAAATGAATTTCTGGGGTATAATCAGTGGGAATATGGAAGGTTTGGGATAGTTTCGGAGCTTAATCATAGCCTCTTCGTTAAGACTTCGAACCGCGCACAACACCACTTTCATTATCGAGTGTATCAGGCAAAGTGCTCGAGCCTTGCGGGCTATCAAAAATGGGGTGTCTACAGTTGCCCCCTCTTTGACAAAACTCGAAGTCACAAAGTGACGTGAGTGAATGTCAAAGCCCAGAGATGACCCATTTGACTAGGCCGCAAGGCTTGGGCAAGAAATCAAGACATAAATGCAAAGATCGAACTCGAGGGCAAAGCACAAACGAAATGTAGTAAACAACTTATGATCATGCAATGAAACAATGCAATGAACATTCGAATGCAAATAAAGCAATGAAACAATGCTACAATCTAAATAAGAGTGCAACGTTTAAACGAAAATGTAAATTAAAGCAAAATAAACCCCGCCGTGTCTCACACGGAAAGAAGTGAATAAACAGACATGTCTTACGTGGAAAGGACAAAGAAAGCACAAACCAAACCACATTTCACGTAGAAAGGATGTAAGAAAATGCAGACCTAAGTACGCCTTGCGTAGGAAGGGTGAAGGGCAATGTAACCATCGGGCGCACCCGAGTTTTTCAACCAAGATCCTAACACATCTCACGCGAGAGGAGGAAGGGTGGTGTGAACAAATAGGTGCACCTATTGTTTTTAACCGAAGTAAATAGTCCTAATGTGTCTCACGCGATCAGAGGAAAGGTGGTGTGAACACTGAGCGCACTCGATGTTTTTAACTAAGAAAAGCACTCTTAGCGTGTCGCACGCGAGAGAAGGAAAGATTGGTGTGAACGAACAAGCGCACCTGCCATTTTTAATCGAGATGAAGAATCCTAACGTGTCGCACGTGAGAGGAGGAAAGGTGGTGTAAACACTGGGTGCACCCGATGTTTTTAACCGATTTGGATAATCCTAACGCGTCGCACGCGAGAGGAGGAAAGGTGGTGTGAACACCGGGCACACCCAGTGTTTTTAACCGAATGGAAACAATCCTAACACATTGCACGCGATAGGAGGAGAAGTGGTGTGAACATCGGGACACGCCCAATGTTTTTAACTGAATGGAAACAATCCTAACGCATCGCATGCGATAGGAGGAGAAGTGGTGTGAACACCGGGACACGCCCAATGTTTTTAACTGAAATGGACACAATCCTAACGCGTTGCATGCAAAAAGAGGAGAAGTGATGTGAACACCGGGACACGCCCAATGTTTTTAACCGAAATGGACACAATCCTAACGCGTCGCATGCGAGAAGATGAGAGGTGGTGTGAACACCGGGACACGCTCAATGTTTTTAACCGAAATGGAAACAATCCTCACACGTCGCACGCGAGAGGAGGAAAGGTGGATCGATAAAAGAACAAACAATTTTTCAGAATTTGGTAAAATGAAATTAACTCTCCCCAGGAAGGCCTCGGGAAATGCAGTCCATGGAGATAATTCAAATCAAGACACAACGCATAAATGTGAATTAGAAGTAAACACGAATTCTACACAGAGACACGTAAGACCAAAACAATCAACGCAAAGTAGTAAAGTGAAATCCAATTTTGCTAATGTGTTAAAACAATGGGCTTTAATTTGAACACAACGCACCACGTTTCAAATTGGTTGTAAAATGAATGATGATTTTACTGTGGCACGAATGATTTTATCTAGAACTCCTTTGAATGAACCGTGCATACAATATCGTTTGTTTACGGAATAACAGAACATATTACAATTCAGGCAAAACAATTAAAAGTTTAAACTAATTAAAAGTCTTAGACAAAACAAATTAAATCATAAGTTTAAACTATGAGTCAAATAAATAAGTTTAAACAAATTAAATCAAGAAACAAATAAATCAAATTATGCATTCACACAATAAAATAAAATAGAATGAACAAAGTCCTCTCTTTTCCTTTCCTTCTCCTTTTTATATTTTACCCACTCATTTTTTTTCTTCTCCTCTCATTTTCCTTTGTTCTTTTGTTTTTTTTCCCTTCACTTTTTTTTTTCTTTTTCTCTTCAACACTTTTTTTTATATTGTTTTCCTCTCTTTTCTCTCTCTCTTTTTTTTTTTCAACTCTTTTTCTTCACCGTTTTCTTTTCTGTTTGCTTTTCTTATTATTTTTTCAGATTAGAGCTCCATAATACAAGAAATAAAGTAAAGTAAAAAAAAAAAAAAAACTAAGTTTACACTGAGAGCCAGCTGGGCCTCGATGAAGCATGGCTAGGCATCAAGACAGCCGGTCCGGCTTCGATAGCGGCAGAGGCAGAATCGAGAAAGCCGCGCGACACGGTCGTTAAAACACATTCCAACCTTCATTTTTGCACACAACCTTGGCCGAAATTCCCCCCCTCTCTTTCTAACCTCCTTCTCTCTCTAGATTTCCCCTTTCCTTGAGTTACCCAACAACCCTTGCAATTTTTTCCTTTAAAACTCTCTTTGAAACCCTTTCCCTCCTTTACACTTTGAATTGAACAAATCTTAATTTGGTGAAGTTTTGTATTTTTCTCTTAATTCCTCTCACATTTGCTCTCTTGATTCCTCTCACATGTGCCCACACTTTTCTTGTTTTCCCCTTTGATTTTCCACCCCTTTTTACTCTCTCTCTCTCTTTCCCCCTCTCTTAGGGCTTGGATTTTGGGGCTTTTACTCATTTTCACTCATCTTTTCACATTTTCTTCACTATTCTTCACTTTTCTTCTATGGTTAGTGACGAGGTTCCCATCCCGGACCCTGCCATTGGTATTGGGGTCGTCTTTAGGTGTAGATATGGAGGCCGAGGACACTCCCGCGTTGCCTCCCCTTACTGATAGGCCATTTGATTCGGCCACCTACCGACCACGCGCACATGCTCCGTCCCCAGGCGGTATTTTGAGATTTAAGGGCCTCATCCTCGGGATAGATGAGGACATCCTGCTGCGAGAGCCCGCGGAGCACTTGTTCGCTGATGCTTCCACGGTAAGCAACCTTCTTTTGTTTTGTACATATGTTGAAATCTCACAAGTAAACCACTAGTTAATGCTACATACACTTCCCATTTACAGGTGATAGCTAGAAGGATTGGTGGCTATGAATCCATATCTAGCCCCCGGCGCTGGTATGAGAGGCTTCTTGTAGAGGTCCGCACATGGTTGATGCTGTCGGCTTTGGGCCCTTCTGTTCAGGGCGCATACAGATGAGGGCTGAGTTGCTACTATACGGGGCCCTAGTAGAGAGATTGTGGGGCACTACAGATTCATTCCACTTCTCGTCGATTGGAGAGCTGGCGCTGACTCCATATGATTTCTTGATGCTCACTGGCTTGCTGGTCAGGGTCAGCGTCTCGATCCCATGTGTTCCTGATATGACGCAATGGAGAGCTGCACAATGTTAGCTCCTCGGGGCGATCCCAGACATCACCAGTCACGGGATGGTGAGGTATAGTTTGTTTTATGATCACTTCTCTGATTCTTATCCCACTACTCTAGATGAGGTCGCCCAGTACACCCGCGACTTCTTTATGTATCTCCTTAGTACTACCTTGTTTGCCAATAGGGAAAACATCGTGGGGTTATACCTTCTAGGGGCACTGGTACACCTACCAAAGGTGACATAGTACGACTGTGATGGCGCCGACCTGGCCACCTTATACTGTTATATGAGCTTTGTATGCTGCCTCAAGGCGGATTCACTCGACGGCTACTAGAGGGTTTGGGAGGTTTGCCTCACACTTACTTTTTTTGTGCATCATTACATTCCGTCCAATTCTGCATTTCCTGCTTATCTTTGCTTTGCATTTCCTGTTTATCTGTATCATTTACTTTATCCATCTTTTCTTGCTTGTAGCTTTGGGTTTACACATATTTCACCTCTCTAGCTCTGGTCTTGGTGAGACCGATTGCATTGTCAATACCCCACTCCCAGTACTACAACTCCTGATTCGAGTGACGCCATCGCGTAGACCGAGACTTCCCCTACTTTCGTCATTTCTTTAACACCATCACTGCGAATCAGGTAAAAAAACACTAGTCTTTACATTTCCATACTACTATTTCCATACTGCTATTATTTTCGTACTGTACTATTTCCATACTGCTTAGATCTTTGACACCTGACATCTGCTTCCATAGGTTGACAGGCATCCCTGGGCGGGTATCCCTCAGGCAGCGAGGGCGACCTACGTTGCTGCATGGTATGCCTTTACCATCCGAATTCTGTTTGAGGGCCCTTTCGCCCGAGCTTATTACCTGGGGGAGAGGTTCATTCACCAGACACGAGGTGTTACTGAACCTGACATTCCACATCCTCCTCCTTCCGGTATGAGGGTAGTGGATGATCTTCATGACGGTCCTCAGATCGACTTCCTGATGGTGGGAGAGGATGGTGATCCATATCATGAGCTCGGCGACTTCACCACTTTCTTGCAGAATCAGGTGATGGCGCTTCTTTCTTGTAGCCAAAGGAGTTCCTGCCACAGCTTCCATTCTTGGGTTTCCAGTGATTCCTACAAAGGTCGTATACATGTGGCCAGATGGGGTGATTGAGCAGATCCCCGTTGAGCACATCGATGAGAGAGATCGTAGATTGGTGCTTGCTCCTGCCATTGAACAGGTACACATTTCTTCTTGTTTTTACCCGTTATGTTACTTCATGTTTTCATTGCCCTCTGTTATTTCTGTCCATTGTACCCTGTTATTCTTGTTCACTGTTCTCAAATGCTTCTTTTTTTGCAGGTACCCAGGGCATATGCTGATGACCTCTTTCGGACGATTGGCTGACTACTTCTGATGGTGCGGAGGAGGCAGACTGCTCTGGCCATTCATGGGATTGAGGTATGCTTTTGCCCCAAGTTTATAGTTAGGGGTACGCACGGTGCGAGTCGGTACAGTTTGAGAGAAAAATAGAAACCGTATGGCGGGTGGCGGATTGATAAAAGTGTCACTAGAATTTGTCATTTTCCTTATCAAAAACCGGCGGTTCGGTTGGCAAATAATGGCGGATTTGCCTTGGCAGTTCGGGCGGATTGGCGGTTTATAAAAAATATAATTCAAATTACAAAACTTAAATCAAAGAGTAAGAAAAAGGCGAGAGATACTCTGATGTTAAGCATCTTGCGAAGCTTTCTTCTGATGCAGCAAGTGTAGCAACAACATGATAATATCAACGACTATGCTATCAGTTCATTACAAGCATCTGTGGAAGCTACAATGATCAAGTACAATACATAAAATTAATATCATTCATGGTTTACAATAAATTGAAAATGTTTACTGTTGAAAAGTATTTAGATTGAAAAGTGAGCTGATACAAGTTTGCAACATGGCCAGAAAAAAAAGATTGAAAAGTGAATTGGAATCCAACTTTATTTTGGATTACTGACATCTTGAATTCCCCTCGAGCAGTAATGTAATACTATATTCTAAGGTATAGAGCAACAAGCAAACTTAAGTAAAAAATAATTTTTAGAATCTTATAAAACATGATTTAATAGCGGTGCGGGTTGGTGCGGTTTGGAAGAAAAATAAAAACCGGCGGATTGATAAAAGTGTCACTAGATGGAGATGGGGCCTAGTGAGGGGCATTGGAGGAGTTGATTGGGGGAGAGGCAGGGTGAGGAAGCGCTTACCTCTCGAGGAGTCCTTTGAGGAGTACATGATTTCTGAGGAGGGTGAGGCAATTGACATGCAGTCTAGCAGCCCCAATGATGACAGCGATGGACCTCCTCTATAGCCGAGGAGGAAGAGAGCGAGGATGGGTTGCTGATAATGATGATGATTTTTTGTTTTTGTTTTTGTTTTGCTTTGTAGTTAAAGATTAGCTTCAGATAGACCCTTTTTTTTTTGAAAGATTTTCTTTTGTTTTGTTGCTTTGTAAAACAATGATCGGGGTTGGACCCACTAGTTTATAGAAGACAAGTTTTTTGAGTGATCTCCCTGCACAAGATGTGATGAATGGCATAACCTTTGCATGGTAACTTCGCACAAGACTTAAAACAATGAATATCTGCTCTTGCATTCATTCTTGAATCGGATAACAACCCATAACTAGACAAAATGTAAAATACAACTCGATAATAGGAAAATGAACTGAAAACAGAAAATACTAAAAAACATTTGGTATAAACAAAACAAGACTCAAAACATAGTCATGGTACGCCAGGACAAAGGTCATATTTTTCTGAAATTGCACTGATCTGAGCCACCACTTAGACCCAGGCCGGGCCCAAATTGGCATGGTCGGGCTTCACTGAGGCACGACCATGCCAAAAAATGAGATCAGTCAGTACTGTCTAGTTGTCATGCACTGCTTCTTCCCAACCTCTATAAATGGTGCTCTTATGCTGTTTTCCTGGCAGAATAGCAAGTCTTTGGTATTTTTTTCTCAAGATGGAGACACTATGAAACAATAGGCTCTGAGATTGGATAGCCACTTTGGATGGCCCAGAAAAGGTGAACTTTTGCAGTTTTGGCCTAAATGTCCTTTTTCCTCTGAGCCACACTTCTCTTTGCTTTTCATTCCTCCATGCCACTGTTCGATGTTGGAACCTGATCACACATATGTTTCGCTTTGGATAACAGGAGATGTGTCCAACACTCGAGAAATTTCGAGCTTTGATGGAGTCGCAGCGTGACGAAGAAATCATGTCGCAGTCCCGTTTTGGCCATGCCCAAGCTTTGGGACGGATGTATGGGCTAACATTATATGGGTTCGGTCTTTGGCACATGATGGGGAGCTAGACATCCCCATCTTAGTTTATCGATTTTCCGCTATTGGAGATAGGAGTGACCTTCTTTGGTGAGGCCGCTGGCAACATGTTCTCCATTTATGCTTTCTTGCACAATTCCTCCTTGCCCCTAGTTTTGGCAGAGCTAGCATCTGGTTGATTAAAGTGGCCTAATGCCTGAAAGAGGGTAAGAGTTGCGTGGGCCGTGGGCTTGGCCCTGGCTGAAAACTTTGTTCCACATTCTCAAATTTTCTCTCTTTTATAGGTGCCTGTGGGGGTATGTTAATGACCTCCTCCGGACGGTTGACCGATTCTTTCTCATGGTGCGGAGGAGACAGACTGCTTTGGTTACTCACGGGATTAAGGTACAATTTTCTTATAGTCTAATGTTGTTGCAATCTTGCCAAGAATTCCGTTGACTCTATTTTAATATATGTACTCTTTTCAGCTTGAGTTGGCATCGGCTGTATCTACAGGACCTCCTCCAGCTGGGAGAATGAGAAGGAGACGGGCCCCATATTGAGCGGTAAAGAATGGGTTGATCGTGGGAAAGGCTGAGTGAGACAACGCTAGCCTTCTTTCGAAACTACTTTTGATGAGTACACGACCCCTAAGGATGAGGGGGATGATGTTGACATCCAATCCAGCAGTGCTAGTGATGACAGTGATATGCCTCCTCCATGACCGAGGATGAAGAGGGCCAGGATGGGTTGATTTTTCCTTTTCTTTTCCTTTTTTTGCTTTGTAATTAGAAACTATGTAGCTTCAGATAGACCCTTTTGTTTTGTTTTTGAAGACTTTTTCTTTTGCTTTTGTTTTTGTAAAACAATGATCGAGGTTAGACCCACTAGTTTATGAAAGGAAAGATTTTGGATGGTTTCCCTTGCATAGCATGCGATGAATAGCGTAACCCTTGCATAACAATACTTCACAATAATGCTCGCTTTGAATTCATTCTTGAATTGGATAATAACCTACAAAATGCAAAATACAACTCGATAACAGAAAAAAGAAATGAAAACAACCTAAAAAACACTAATAACACTTGATGCAAACAAGGTAAAACTCAACACACAACCACAGTGAACCAAGGCAAAAGCCAATCCCCTTCTGCAACTACTCTGCCCTAGGCAGACATTTAGACCCGACTGGGTCCAAATAGACACGACTGGGCCCCAATAAGGCATGGTTGGGTCCAATAAAAAATATCGGTGGGTGTGATTCAGCTGTCATGCGCTGCCTCTTGTCAAACTCTATAAAAGGTGCTCCCATGCTGTTTTTCTGGCAGAACAACAAGTCTTTGATATTTTTCTCTCAAGATTGAGATTTTACTCAACAATAGGCTCTGAGACTGGATAGCCACTTCGGACAACTCAGAAAAGGTGAATTTTCAGGGTTTTGGCATAAATGTTTTTTTTTCTTTAAGCCGTACTTCGCTTTGTTTCCCATTCCTCCATGCCACTGTTCGATGTTGGAACCTGATCACACATATGTTTCGCTTTGGATAACAGGAGATGTGTCCAACACTCGAGAAATTTCGAGCTTTGATGGAGTCGCAGCGTGACGAAGAAATCATGTCGCAGCCCCGTTTTGGCCATGCCCAAGCTTTGGGACGGATGTATGGGCTAACATTATATGGGTTCGGTCTTTGGCACATGATGGGGAGCTAGACATCCCCAACTTAGTTCATCGATTTTCCGCTATTGGAGATAGGAGTGACCTTCTTTGGTGAGGCCGCTGGCAACATGTTCTCCATTTATGCTTTCTTGCACAATTCCTCCTTGCCCCTAGTTTTGGCAGAGCTAGCATCTGGTTGATTAAAGTGGCCTAATGCCTGAAAGAGGGTAAGAGTTGCGTGGGCCGTGGGCTTGGCCCTGGCTGAAACCTTGATGGGTTTGGATGCTTTTCATCAGTGAGAGATTACCCGTTTTGCAGGGAGTCCGCTGCTTCTCCAGGTATTATTTTCCACCCTTCTAATTTATGATTCTCATATCACTTGACATTCAATCTATGTTTTTCTCTCATACCCTCTTCCTTACTTTTCTCTCATTATACACCTCTCTATTCTTTAATCGCTCTTATTTTTTTTTTATCCCACCCCAGGTATGGTTGATGGATAAACTGCAAGTAGTGGACCCTTGCCCTGAATACTCAGCCCGAGCTTACTTTTTTCGCCAACTGCTGGTTGATTTCTCCTTAGAGGGGTTATGGTGTGATTGGATGTGCAATAAATCTACAGCTGGCATAACTTGGTGTTGCCCCAGGCTTAATTTGGCTGAGATGAGCTACAGTATGTCCTGACAGTTGGGTGTAGAGTTGATTGGCCTTACATATTGCGCATTCTATTTCCTTCTTCGGTTCAAATGCCAGTTTGGGCATGATCAGATACGTCCAAATGAGGGAGTGAAATACACAGCTTTATTTTCAGTTCATGCCTCGCACCTGCTCCGGTATCTCGCGGCTTGGAGGACGAGAGAGATTTTGGCCCCTGTCATTAGTTTCAGTTACACTCTATTTGAGGAGTGTTTGGCTTAGCTCGAAGAGGAGGTAGAGGTTGGGCCGTCTTTGGCATAGAGCCACCTAACTTAGCTGTGCCCCTAGTTTTACTGCTTTGATCTTTCTTTTCAAGTTTTATGATGTAAAAACAATTTTGATCTAAATTAAAGAGGGAGAATGTACTTGTGTTGAAATTAACAAAATTAAAGTTGTGAATACTGAAAATTTTCCTTTCGGTCCCAAAAATGGTCCAAGTTGTAAAAGGGTAAAATTTTGAGAAAAATCAACTTTTATTAAATTTTTTCAAAACAATTTTCGGAAACAATCACCACTTGACATGCATAGAATCGATTCTCAAGATGTACATTCCCGAATCAAAAGATCATAACTGCCCCTGACTGTATATCACTGTTGATTTGTATTGTAACCAGCTTTTCTTCCCGAAATGAAGACCACGATCAAACTAATAGATAATGAATAAAGATAACCTGATCAAGAAAACGGACAGGACAGTAGAGTTGGAGATAGTTACGGCCGAACTTCAGGATGAAGTTGCCTACTGTAGCTCGACTTTTTTGCGCCCCCTTTCGGAAGTTTGAAAGAAGCCCTACAGTTCAGACTCATGTGGTTTTGAATCTAATTTCACAAGTGCAATGTGAAATTGATAAACACCAAAGAGTCCAAATCCGGTAAATCTTTTGAAAAATCAATTTTCAATAAAAAATTCCAAAATTGGACTGCTTTGCCAAATACAGAGTCGCCACCTAAATATTTTATTTTGGAAACATTTAGGAAACCCATGACTCGTGCCAAAGGCCACGTGTCCATCATCATCAAGATTGTCTCAGCTCGAGAACTTAGGTACGAGGGGGGAAGGTCATGAATACATTTGAGCACCCCCGCTTGCCCGATCAAAGATTGGCCTCTACTAATCATGATATGATTCTTATCAACATTATACGCTCTTGTTCTGGTTTATTAGGCTAGCACTTACTATGTGATGTGCGCATACACAAGGTATAGACTAGTTTTCCTGAATTGGGACAATTCAATTTCATGTTTGTTTTTTGAAAAGGGTTTGATTTTGCCACTTAACACAGTGGGCTTAAAGCTTTGCGAATTTGCCACTTGACAAAGTGGGCTTAAACGTACATTCAGTGAATCATTCCAATTCAAGCAACAAGCCTTCATCCACAGGCACTCAAACAGTTTAACAAGTAAGCACTTAGCCTCATGGCAAGCATGCTAGATATGGCAATCACTCACACTTATGCAAGTATGCTAAAGCACTAAAAATTCACCTAGTACTCCAAGCTAAGATAAAACAAAATAGTTAGAAAAATGCATAATTCCTAACTATGCAAAATGGCTAATGCAACGCATGCAAATAAAAAAAAAAAATTACAATTTAAATAGGCACGGCTACTTAACATTTTATTTGCAACAATTTCATAGCATGTGTTTAAACATGTATTCAACGAGGTATTGAAATGACAATGTAGTTAGAATGATGAACCGACCCTCGGTGCATGCAAGACAAATGAATGGATACAAACATGCGATATGCTAATTGAAACGTGATGCTCCTAATCTAACCATCAAAAGCAGATAAATAAAAGGAAAAAAGACGTGGGGTTGGAAGCCATACACATTATTACGTCATTTCACTCCCACGAAGGAGAGTCCGAATGAATAAACTAAGCTAACTAGCTAACTAAGCTAAGCTAAAGCTAGAGCTAATTATTACAAACCAAACTGAATAACTAGTTAAAATACTTAACTAATTATTACAACAACAAATGAACTAATTAACTAACTAATTAAAGAATTACAACACAATTGCAATTAATAATTAAACTAAGCAATTAACTACTCTGCCTTGGGAAATGAAAGATGTGCATGCGCATGCTCGGATTCCACCTGAAAAGACCACCATTTTGCTCTCGAATTCCTCTGTTTGCACAGTTGAACATTTCAAGAAAAACTTTGCTCCACCTTACCAACACTTTGCTGAGATTTGCATCAGTGGCCAACCGGCCACTGGTAAAGATTGCCGGCCACTTGCCGGCCATCAAAGGTGGTCTGCCGGCTACCTATCGGCCATGGAAAGTAGCCTGCCAGCGACTGATGCACAGGTTCATCTTGTTGCAATAGAGGACAAACAAAGCATATACAGGGTATTTCAAGGGTTTGTTTGCACAACCTACCTCTCATTTTCATGGGAAAATCAAAGGAGTAGCCAGCTTTGGTTCACAAACCATCAATGGATGCAATTTGATTGCATGATGGCTTGTGAAACCCAGTGTGCAAGTTCAATAAATGCAAAACAAGACACAAGCCTCCTCTCTTTCATAAATGATCAAGGAAAGAAATTGACCTTGGAGAATTGAATCATATCATCACTAGCAAGTATGAAATGGTCTAAGTTCCATGTGTTTAATTAACGTCCGATTGAACACAACCAAACATTGTCTTACTCACATTTAGTCCTAAGTTTTAGTTACGCATTTTAATTTACCAACCATCCTTTAGCCAATTAAGTCCATTGGTGAGTTGAGTCCTCTAAAAGAGAAGGAAGTGTCAAACAAGGGGTAGTTTAAGGCAAGAGAGAGGTGTCATGCCGTTGATAATGAACCCCCAAAAGAGGATTAAACCATTAAGCATGGACCTCAATCTCAAGCTTAAACAATCCCAAGGTTGAAACAACCCTCAAAGCAAACAAAGAGTGAAGAAATAAGGGAGGTTGCAGAGATTATGCTTGCTGATATTAAGTGAGAAAAGCACTAAACAATGCAATCAACTCAAACAAGTGGTGTCTAAAGGCCTAAAACACCAAGCTTGTGAGGACACTTACACTAGAAGCATGCAAAACAAGACTCAAATGACTTAACCAATCCAAAATAGAGTAAAAATAGGCTAAGTCAGAGGTTAAAACATACTGGAATTAAGCTACAAATGGCTAGAAAAATAAGCTAACACATAGAGCTATCTAGGCTAGCAAACAAGACACAAGGAGGGGAGGCTAACCCCTCCAAATTTGGACTTTAAAACATGATTTTGGCCACTGAAATAGCTCTGAAAATCAGTGTTTAAAAACTTAGAAAAAGATAGTAAAAGGGTGGGAAACACAAAGGCAAAGGCCTCCAAAACAAGGTGCAACGAAGGGCTATCAACCCCTTAACCTTTAATGGCCTTAAACCCAAGCTTTAGCCCAAAAAACACAAAGTTTTGACAGCCCAAAACAATGGAAAAACAGTAGGAATAGAAGTAAATAAAACAAAGCTACAAGCAATGTCTTATACCTTTGAAGGGAAGAGCAACCCCAAGCAACAAAACCAAGCAAACAACACCCTCTAGAGCTCAAACCAAGCTCAATAATACCTCAGCTCAAAGATGGTGAGATTTGGTTAAGGGTGTATAGGCAAAGGTTCAGGAATTGTAGTCAAAAGTGTAGAGAATTTATAGAGAGAGAGAGGAAAATTTTTGAGTTCAAAATTTTCTAACCTTGCTACAAGAGAGAGGGGGTCCCTATATATAGAAAACATGAAATTCCATTAAGGAGATCTAGCCTTACACTTGGGGATAGATGCATGCATCTGTTTAATTAACTGGAACAACTGGCATAAAATATTTGCCAAACACACTGGCGGCCGGTAGCCCAAAAATGATGGCCTGCAGCCTTTACGGATGGCCGGCAGGCCACTAGACGTTGCAAGCTGGAAAGACCAAGGCATGATCCAAAAATGAGACAAAAAGGGTGTAGGGTTTGAAAGGCTCAAAGTTGTGGCATTTCGCTGAGGACTTCGAGCATTGGACGAACATTTAGACTTATCATCGATTGTGCATGCGAGAACGTCTAAGTCGTAAAGGCCGTCAAAAACCACCACTGATGGCCGAGTGAAACCCGTGGTTATTTCCCGAGTGGTTGTTCGAGCAGTCGACGAACATTTAGACTTATCATCTAGCCTAGGGCTGTGTTTCATGTGTCCTGCCAAACAACTACTTGGGCACGTGCTTCGCACGTCTCGAGGTGAAAGAGAGAGGAGTGTGATAAATGCACGGAGTAAATGTATGCGATAGATGTACAAAGTGAACAAGTGCGATAGATGTACAAAGTAAACAAGTGTGATAGATGCACAAAGTGAATGAGTGCGATAGATGCACAAAGTGAACAAGTGTGATAGATGCACAAAGACTTTAACTGGAACTCCTCTGAATAAATCGTACATACAATATCGTTTGCCTGTGTAAGAAAGAAACTTAACAAGTGCAATACAGTAAGAATGCATGTTCTATGCAAGACAAACAACCGAGATACAATGTTAATTGAAAGCATGCTCTATACAAGTGTAGACACCCCGTTTTTGACCGACCTTAAGACTCAGACGTCATCGTTTGTGCACTCGGTGATTGTGCATGTTTGTGCTCTTTTTGAGTTTCAGGAGCCTTTGGCTAAGCGCCTTGTCTCGAGATCTATTAACTTTCTCCTTTTGGCCTGGTTTTTGGACCATGCCTTGCTGTCTTTGCCTAGAGGGAAACTATAATAACCCAACCCTCGCACATGTTCTTGGTATATTTTTAGTACCTTATTCTGTGCCTTTAAATCCTTAATGAAAAATTCCACGAGAAATTAAGTTTAAGCACATGTATCTTATGAATTGAATCTATATCTGTTTGATAAAGAAGTATCTGTCACAATTGGAATGTTTAAATCGAAAATTGAGAGCCTTAGAGGCTTGATAATTTGAAATTGATTTCACATTTGAGATCAACATAATTTTTACGTCATAATGAGCACTTTTGTAAAAATTTGATTTGGGATGACTAAACTGATTGGGTTTTGTCCTATTCAGCTTGTTTTATATTATGTATATATATATGCCTTTTGATCATTGGTATGAAAGAACCCAAAAATATCCCCTGAGTGCATTGGAAGCGGAAAGTTAGAGAGGTAGAAGGGAAGTCTAGCAAGAGAGGAAGATTGAGTAAATTAAAGGAGCTATAGAGATTTTAAGCTCAAGGTATGAAATCCTTACTTTTGCTAAGCCTCTTGAGGATTGATTGTGAAATTCTCTTATTAATATGGAAGTCAGGGTTATGCTTGGAAATCTAGAATGTGGTGGTGTGGAGGTTTAAGCTTTGTAGAGAGGAATTATATCTTATTTCCTTACCTTGCATCTTTGAACTCATCTAAATGTTGGAGGATCATGTGTGTGTGTGTGTGTGTGTGTTTGGAAATTTATGAATTGAACTGAATTGTGTTGTGAACTCAAAGGACTAAAGATCTATTTATATTTAGATTGATGTATGCTGGTAATGTTTATTTAGATCATGGTTTAGCAATTTATAGACTTGTTTTGAGCCTTGTAAACACTCACCAAAAATGAGATTTTGCTTGAAATTCGGACTGCTCTCACAGGGGAAATCGCCGCACGTGTAGGGGTCATGGCCGCACGTGCGGGAGGTGCTACTGCACGTGCGGGAGTCATGGCCGTACGTACGGGAAAAGGAAAAATTTTGGGGTTCAGCTACTGCTAAAAAGGCACGTGCGGGGCTACCCAGTCGCACGTGCGGGACCAACTGCCGCACGTGTGGGGCTCACAACCGCACGTGCGGCCCAAGCTGAAAAAGTTTGTCTGCTCTATTTTACGTGTTCAACCCTCAGATATTATTAAAATAATTATTTGATACCCTTAAACTGTTCGTAAATTCATTTGAACGAAACGAATCCAAAACTGAGTTAAAAAGGGAAATGAACTAATACTTAAGTTGTGTGGATGTAGGGCACATACCGGGAGCGTCTGCCACTCCACCGCAGCACTGTGAGTAGTAGTACTATAATTGTACGTTTACTACCGTTAATAATTCTTATTATTAACACTCTACTCTTTACAAGTAATTACGTTAACGTTTATGTTGTTTGGAAATCGGTGAGAACGTTGAAAGACTTTGTGTACATCGGCATGACTTTGGATCTACTCTGCATTCTGGTTACGGTTAATAGTTAGCATTAATGTGCTACAACCTGTAAGTTACTTATGATTCCGTATAAGAATTACATATGAATTATTAATACTGTGCAATTGATTGACGGGAAGGAATTGTGAATGTAAACCCCGCTTATGGAAACATGATATTTTGAATGTCCTATTATGGACTCCCATCATCTTGCTTGGTATGGCGCATGTTTTATGACATTGATATTTGCCTAAAAGGGATTATCGAAATGGATAATCGGATAGAATCGTGGGTTGCTTTATACGTCAAAGAATTGAATATCAACAACATAGTTATATGATCCATGTTATGGTGTGAATTGGTCCGCTCTCATGAAAAGTACCGTAATGACGCATGTGCTTCTGTAAACAATTATTATTAATGCTCTGTTATACGTAAGACAACTGTGTTAATCTGTAACATACGCTTTACTTACATCTAATGATTGCCACTAGTATTCTGTTATCGCATGTTAATTATGTAACTACGTGAATGATTCAAAGAATGTAAATGAATGATTGTCCATATATATATAAGTATTCATGGCATCCTTAGGACAAGGCCCTTACCTGGGGGTAAAAATACCATGGTCTTGCGGCCCTTGCCCGGGGGTAATAATACCGTGGTTCATGTATGTTATGTTATACTATGACACTATATGGATGGTTCGGTCTTTAAGACCCCAGAATTTCTGGTATGGAACAAAGTGCTGTACAGAACTAAGTGCTGCTATGCGAGTCACCTCTAGAATTTGTACGAGCCACCTCTTGAGTCCATACATATGTGAACTGAGGCCTATGGCCGTTCTGTGAAAGTTATGAGGCCTATGGCCATTCTGTGAAAGCTATGAGGCCTATGGCCGCTTTGTGAACGTTATGAGGCTTATGGCCGTTCTGTGACATATGTGAGGCCTATGGCCAATCTGTGACATCTGGGCCTATGGCCATTCTACATGATCCGCTAGTATGAAACAAAGTGCTGCACGGAACTAAGTGCTGCCATGCAAGTCACCTCTAGAATCCGTGCGAGCCACCTCTTGAGTTCATACATGCATGAAAAGGACTTAATACCATTTTGTTAAGGGCCCTTAATGCCACTCTGTTAAGGGCTTAACGCCATTCTGTTAAGGGCTTAATGCCAATCTGTTTAAGGGCTCAATGCCACTCTGTTCAAGGGCTTAAAGCCATTCTATTTGAAGACTGGGCCCAAGGCCGTTCTAGAAATAATTACAGGATAAAATTAACTCCATGTATTTTACATTGTATACGTATTGATATGCGTTGTAACTTAAGTTGATCATTTAATTATTTAGGTACTATTATTCACTGAGGTTGTCTCATTCTGTATTTTGTCTGATTCTGTAGGTAGCAAATCTGGAGGTCAGCCTTAACCCTCGATGCTCATCTCCCTCTTGTCAACCTCTGTGTGTCCAGGTATTTGTGCGAAGCCTGCCTATTTTTGTGGAGTTTTACTAAGTTTTTGGCTTGTACGCTGAGTTTCCATAATATGTTTCCAATGTTTTTGTTATACGCCTAAGCAAGGGGCGGTGTTTGTATATGTACATGTAAATATTCATTATCTGATGCACTGATTATGATCCTGGCATGAAGTGGTCGCTCAATGGATGTAGTTTTTCTTTATTTCATGTTATTTTATAATATATGATGCTTCCGTTTAGGCCCCGTATGTAATATATATCAGGTTAAGTGCCCGTTTCTGTATAGGTCATGCCCAAACTTTTAGGGGCAAGTTTGGGGCGTGACAAGTGGTATTAGAGCACGAGTTGCCATCTCACACACGAATCCATTGAGCTTTAGGATGTCTAGAAAAGACTTAGGCATCATGTATAACATTTTGAATGCAAACGGAAGGACTGATGGCAACGTTAAATGTACTCTGTTAACGCTAACGATAATGATCCATGCCTATTGTATATTCTTTGTGTATATTGTGATTAATTGTTATGCAGAATATAGTAAGAACTATTGCTGCTGTCTTCAAGAGATTGGCGGATAACGCAAGACATGTAGATGGGGTTAAAATAATGACAGTGCATGGTGGAAGTATGGTAAGAATTCGAGTTGATCGGTAAGACTATTTATATGCAAATGGTTAGATGAAATGTGTGTTATCGATTTATAGTCACCTATGGGAAATGATGACAATACAATTATGCTTCCGAGCATCTGTTTAGGTGACGTGATTGAACTCTAAGTATTGAATATTTTTAAGATTCGTTGACTAAATGAAATGATATGTATGATGCTCTGCCTTATGACATAGCCATGTTTTCCTTACCATAGCAATGCTTAGGCTTATGATTTTGAGAAGTTACTGTGTCTAGATATTTTGATAAGCTGTGTTTTAGCATGATAGTTTGAATTGTATTGAGTATAACTGGCTGTGAGAAGAAGTTATACCTATAGTGACCCCTCTTAGAATTGTGTAAGAAGTTAAGTGAACGTGCTTTTGTTTCCTACTGATTGTTTAATGGATAAGGGAATAACTTACATATTAGCTATGTTTGGAAGTTGATTATTGACCTTGAAACAGCATATAATCAATGTGATTTCGTAAATTGAGAAAAATTATTGATAACCTCTGATGGGAAACTGAGGGCATTATTGATGGTGTCTAATGAGTAGTGTTTATGTGTAATCTATTTTGTTTATGGGTAATTTGTACTCTGTGATTGGGATGTCTTATAAAGAATGGTCGAATGACATGAGGAACCCCGCCTATATTACGTGTCTGCTTGTATGATACTCGTAAGAAGATAGGTAATCATTGACTAATTTGGAACCAAACTAAATGATTGGTAATCTGATAAGTTATCGCAAGAATTAAAATCCTGCCTCTGTATATCAATGACTTAAGATTGAGGAATCATTCCTATGATATTTCTGTGAAAACATACAAATGTTGGGTATCGTAAACTAGTTATTCATTGCATATTTGCAGACTAAATGTAAACTGTTCTGCATGATATAATAACAAGAGGAATGCTCAATAAGGGAGGATGTAGTACCCTACTGTTATGACCGATTAATTAAATATGATTTTGAATTTGACTTCTGGCCTTATCTTTGGATGGCTTTCTTTGCTAAAAAAATAAAATAAAATAATAAAAATGGTTATTTTACCTGTTTCTGTTATTCAGATCCGAACTTGTAATAGTATGATTAAGTGTTTGTCATAGCACATCTGCATGAATTTGCAAACGTATATGACACTAGTTTTGACATTGTCGTAACTGTTTGACTTGGAGCATAGTTCTCTTTGTGTTACTGAACTTAGAAGTAATGCTATGAGGAATTCACGATGTGTACTGTGATTTCTTTTTCTGTTGTACTGACTGTGTTAAGAATTATTGCATATTGTTGTGAATCAATATACTGGTATGACTCTGAAGTGCTTTTGGAAGTAGGGGAATATTACGAATGAATTATTAAAGCTAAGGGGTACGTACGTAAACGATTTATTTGTGACTATTGGAATGAAATATGCCTTGTCAATTAGGCATAACCTTGTTGGTAGGCTCTGATATTTGATTTCATTCTGCATAATACGATTTGGACTTAACTACATGATGGACTCTTTCTGAGTATGCTATGGGAATATATGAATGTTGTGCTTAAGGAAATGGTATTTCCTATATTTCTGTATTTAAGAATTGTATGTTCTGTATGTGGGAATTGACACTGTGGAACTTATTGATAGGGAAATATTGTGATTATAGACCCTGCTCACTAAAGATGATATACCTTGTATACCCTGCAATAGACTCTTATAGCTGTATCTTATTCAACATGTGATTCTAAGAAATAAAAGTGTAAAGTTTGCCTATATGTTGATAGCTTCGCATAATTGTGAGGAATATCGGATTAACTTGTGAATTATTCGAATTGAGACGTTACGTGCACATCTATAATAGAATTGGACAATGGTGTGAGATTGAGATTTCTAATCCGTTACATGGTAAAGCAAGTTTGAGGAACCAAACTTATTTAAGGGGGGGAGAGTGTAATAACCCGACCCTCGCACATGTTCTTGGTATATTTTTAGTCCCTTATTCTGTGCCTTTAAATCCTTAATGAAAAATTCCACGAGAAATTAAGTTTAAGCTCATGTATCATATGAATTGAATCTATATCTGTTTGATAAGGAAGTATCTATCACAATTGGAATGTTTAAATCGGAAATTGAAAGCCTTAGAGGGTTGATAATGTGAAATTGACTTCACATTTGAGATCAGCATAATTTTTACGTCATAATGAGCACTTTTGTAAAAATTTGATTTGGGATGACTAAACTAATTGAGTTTTGTCCTATTCAGCTTGTTTTATATTATGTATATATATACATGGCTTTTGATCATTGGTATGAAAGAACCCAAAAATATCCCCTGAGTGCATTGGAAGAGGAAAGTTAGAGAGGTAGAAGGGAAGTCTAGCAAGAGAGGAAGATTGAGTAAATTAAAGGAGCTATAGAGATTTTAAGCTCAAGGTATGAAATCCTTACTTCTGCTAAGTCTCTTGAGGATTGATTGTGAAATTCTCTTATTAATATGGAAGTTAGGGTTATGCTTGGAAATCAAGAATGTGGTGGTGTGGAGGTTTAAGCTTTGTAGAGAGGAATTATATCTTATTTCCTTACCTTGCATCTTTGAACTCATCTAAATGTTGGAGGATCATGTGTGTGTGTGTGTGTGTGTGTGTTTGGAAATTTATGAATTGAATTGAATTGTGTTGTGAACTCAAAGGACTAAAGATCTATTTATATTTAGATTGATGTATGTTGGTAATGTTTATTTAGATCATGGTTTAGCAATTCATAGACTTGTTTTGAGCCTTGTAAACACTCACCAAAAATGAGATTTTGCTTGAAATTCGGACTGCTCTCATAGGGGAAATCGCCTCACGTGTGGGGGTCATGGCCGCATGTGCTAGAGGTGCTGCCGCACGTGTGGGAGTCATGGCCGCACGTGCGGGAAATGGAAAAATTTTGGGGTTCAGCTACTGCTAAAAAGGCACGTGCGGTGCTACCCAGTCACACGTGCGGGACCAACCGCCGCACGTGCGGCCCAAGCTGATAAAGTTTGTCTGCTCCGTTTTACATGTTCAACCCTCGGATATTATTAAAATAATTATTTGATACCCTTAAACTGTTCGTAAATTCATTTGAACGAAACGAATCCAAAACTGAGTTAAAAAGGGAAATGAACTAATACTTGAGTTGTGTGGAAGTAAGGCACATACCGGTAGCGTCTGCCACTCCACCACAGCACTGTGAGTAGTAGTACTGTAATTGTATGTTTACTACCATTAGTAATTCTTATTATTAACGCTTTGCTCTTTACAAGTAATTACGTTAACGTTTATGTTGTTTAGAAATCGGTGAGAACGTTGAAAGACTTTGTGTACATCGGCATGACTTTGGATCTACTCTGCATTTTGGTTACGGTTAATAGTTAGCATTAATGTGCTACAACCTGTAAGTTACTTATGATTCTGCATAAGAATTACATACGAATTATTAATACTGTGCAATTGATTGACGGGAAGGAATTGTGAATGTAAACCCTGCTTATGGAAACATGATATTTTGAATGTCCTATTATGGACTCCCATCATCTTGTTTGGTATGGCGCATGTTTTATGACATTGATATCTGCCTAAAAGGAATTATCGAAATGGATAATCGGATAGAATCGTGGGTTGCTTTATACATCAAAGAATTGAATATCAACAACATTGTTATATGACCCATGTTATGGTGTGAATTGGTCCGCTCTCATGAAAAGTACCGTAATGACGCATGTGCTTCTGTAAACAATTATTATTAATGCTCTGTTATACGTAAGACAACTGTGTTAATCTGTAACATACGCTTTACTTACATCTAATGATTGCCACTAGTATTCTGTTATCGCATGTTAATTATGTAACTACGTGAATGATTCAAAGAATGTAAATGAATGATTGTCCATATATATATAAGTATTCATGGCATCCTTAGCACAAGGCCCTTACCCGGGGGTAAAAATACCGTGGTCTTATGGCCCTTGCCCGGGGGCAATAATACTGTGGTTCATGTATGTTATGTTATACTATGACACTATATGGATGGTTCGGTCTTTAAGACCTAAGGATTTCTGGTATGGAACAAAGTGCTATACAGAACTAAGTGCTGCTAGAATCCGTACGAGCCACCTCTAGAATTCGTACGAGCCACCTCTTGAGTCCATACATATGTGAACTGAGGCCTATGGCCGTTCTGGAAATAATTATAGGATAAAATTAACTACATGTATTTTACATTATATACGTATTGATATGCGTTGTAACTCAAATTGATCATTTAATTATTTAGGTACTATTATTCACCGAGGTTGTCTCATTCTGTATTTTGTCTGATTCTGTAGGTAGCAAATCTGGAGGTCAGCCTTAACCCTCGATGCTCATCTCCCTCTTGTCAACCTCTGTGTATCCAGGCATTTGGGCGAAGCCTGCCTATTTTTGTGGAGTTTTACTATGTTTTTGGCTTGTACGCTGAGTTTCCATAATATGTTTCCAATGTTTTTGTTATGCGCCCAAGCAAGGGGCGGTGTTTGTATATGTATATGTAAATATTCATTATCTGATGCACTGATTGTGATCCTGGCATGAAGTGGTCGCTCAATGGATGTAGTTTTTCTTTATTTCATGTTATTTTATAATATATGATGCTTCCGTTCAGGCCCCGTATGTAATATATATTAGGTTAAGTGTCCGTTTCTGTATAGGTCATGCCCAAACTTTTAGGGGCAAGTTTGGGTCGTGACAGAAACAGAGGCCTGTAGGCCACTTTTTGTAGCCATAGACTACCTTTCCCTTTTGTAGGCCACTTTTTGAACCCATAGACTGGTTTTCGGGGCTTCCGATTGAGTGCCTTGCCTTGCGGACTCTTGTCTTTCTCCCTTTTGGTTTGTTTTTTGAACCAAACCTTGTTACCCTTTGCCTGGAGGGTGGAACAGGGGTGTAGACCAGTTTTCCCCCTGTAGACCACTTTTTCTCCCCTGTAGACCACTTTTGGTGGTCGGCCAGCTAGGGTGTGGACCACCTAAGGTGGTCGGTAGCCTGCCACCACCTTCCACTCTCCTGCAGACCCTCTTCTTCCCTTTTCAACAAGTTTTATTCCCTGTACACTATTATTTGTGGTCGGTCGACTAGTGGGAGTGGTCGGTCGACCACTTTAACTGGTCGACGGCCTTCCTACATTTTCTGCAGATATTTTCCTTGCTAGCTGTGCCAGCTGTTGGACACAGAAGGCATCCTCCATACACGTGTATGGAGGGATTTCTTCAAGCCTCTAGCTAGTCAAACAGGCTTGAGACATGAAATTCTATATAAGGGAGCCTCCTCCCTCTTGTTCAAGGTTCAGAGAAATTTGCTTAGGGCTATACACATCCCTCTCTCTCTTGATTTCTCCCTCTCTCTCTCTCTCTATATTTGCACTAGTTTGTGCCTTAAAGTGGTTTTTCTTCACACTTTTGCACTAAAACACCTAGTGAAACACCTTCAGTCTTGAGCTGAGGTTCTTGGAGGTTGCATTTGAGTGGTTTTGGCTTGGTTTTTGCCTCTGAAGTTTCTATTTTGAAGTTGTGCTTCAAGGGTGAGTAATAGCCTCTTTAAAAGCTTTGTTTTCATTGTTTATTTGGCCCTATTTGTATGATGTTTTAGGCCTAACTTGCAACTACAAAAATCTTCATTTTTAAGTATTAAAAATGGTTGTTTAAGGCTTTGTTTGAGTTGGGGGTGGTTTACCCCCTTTGGTGGCTTGTTTTGCTTTGTTTTGTGCCATCTCTTTAGGCCTTTGAGATCACCTTCTCTTGGCCTTTTAACCACTGAATTCCAGAGGAATTTCAATGGTGGAAAGTGTGTTTTGAGGCTCTAAATAGGAGGGGGTCATCCCCTCTCTTTGTGTCATGGTTGCTTGTGTTGATGGCCTCATGTTTGAGCATGCTTTTCTAGCATGTGTTGGTTTGTTCTCAGCCTATTTTTGGTCCTATTTCAGCATGGCATAACTCTTTTTTGGCTTGGTTGAGTCACCCCATGTATGCTTTCTACACTTGTAGTGTAATCTTGCCATTTAGCCTTGTGTACTCAATGCTTTGATCCATCATGCTAGCCTATTTTGGTCCTATCTCAGCATGTTTTTGGTGTTATTTTAGCATGTTATAGCTCTGTTTTGGGTTGGTTTGATTGCCTCTTGCATGCTTCATACCCTTGTAGTGCAATCCTCCCTATAGCCTTAACATGCATCATGCTTTGGACCATCATTTTAGCATGTTTTTGGCTCCACTCCAGCAGGCTTTTGCTCTTGTATAGCCATAGTGCAATCTTGCTCTGTATAGCCATAGTGCAATCTTGCTCACTAGCTTTGAGTTTCATAGTCTCTAGCATGGCTTACTTGAGTTGTTTGCATGCTTTGGCCTCATCTCTCACATGATTTCAGTGAATGAAGTGTGGTTATACTCTCCCATGCTTCACTCTTTCAATGCTTTTGGAGGGTTATGCTTTATGCCTCAATCATGAGCCAATTAGCATGCATGCTAGCCTAAGCTTTTTGGGCTACCATCTCAGTGTGTTTTTGGTCTTATTTTGCCATGATACAACTCTGTTTTTGGTTGGCTAGAGCATCCCTCATTTGCTTCTTACACTTGTAGTGTAATCATGCTCATTGGCCTAGCTTACTTGGTGTTTTGGCCTTTTATTCTAGGATATGTTGGCTATGTTCATGCATGTTTTTGGCCTTGTTTTGGCATGTTTTAGGACTGTTTTGGGTCATCTTGGTCCTTTGGGGCTTGCTTGATATGGCTATGGTGCAAGTGCCTTTGCTAGCCTTAAGCTTTGAGCCTCCTAGCATGCCTCATTTGTTATATGTGCATGATATGGCATCATTTGGAATGTAATTTCAGAGCTTATGTCTTCGCTATACTCCCATGTTTATCACTCTTTCATTGCTCTTGAGGGTTATGCATTATGCCTTGTTTGTGAGCCTATGAATGAACATGCTTTCCTTCCCTTTTGAGCCTATGTTTTAGCATGCTTTTGGCCTTGATTTCGCATGCCTCAACTCTGTTTTGAGTAGTTTAGGTCATATGGGATTGGTTATGCATGGTTGTAGTGCAATCATGTTTTGGCCTTTGTTTTGGCATGGTGGAGCTCTGTCCAGAGTTGGTTTAGTTGTTTAAGCTTTGTATTGCATGCCTCCTGTATGATGCTCTTTACTTGCTTTGATGCTTTAGCCTCTAAACATGCCATGCATGCATTGCTTATAGGATAAAATCTTGTGCATGCCACATTAACATTGTTAGATAGGCATGTTGTGTGTGTTGCATTGTGTTTGGATTGGACGTCAATCCAAACACAAGGAATGTCGCACGTTTCATACTTGAAGTGATGAAACGTGCCTCATTTCTCGGTCGCCGACCCTCTTGATCAAGCATGATAGAGGTGGAGGCCCTTATGTGTTATTTGTGCATTCATTGACATGGACTTGTGCAAACTTGGCTTCTTAGCCATCGTGCATTGCGATGCTCGGTTGGTGGCCCGAGAGTCGAGTACCGCACTCCTTTGAGCTTGAGAAATGATAGGGAGGGTGGTTGTGCACACATATCTTGCAAATACACTGCTATGCCCCTTGTTGTTCTCTGTTGCAGCAAAACTGGAGTTTGGCAAATTTTCTGGTCAGCAGACCAACAAAGGTGGTTGACCGACCAGTTTTTTTGGTCTACAACTAGTTTTTCTGGTCTACATGTGGTCTACAGCCCCCTTTTCTGGTCGGTAGCCCTCCAGGAGGTCCCCATGTTGGAGCAGAAGCAATCTGGAAGTTAGTGCACTTTTCAGAGATCAAATCAAATGCAAACAGAGGCAATTCTGAGCATTGCAATGGATTTCCGAGCGAGGCAATCTAGAGCATGCATCCTTCATTGTTCAAGGCAGAGCTGTGGCAGCCTAATGCACATACCTCACATGCTTAGTTAGTTACCATGATTAGTTAATTTGTTAATTAATTAAAGTATTGTAATAATTAGTTGTAGCTAGTTATTCAATTTGTGTTGTGTGATAATTAGTCTAATTAGATGATTAGATTAGTTAATTAGCTTAGCTTAGTGTAGCTAGCTTTGCTTATTCTTTCGGACCCTCTGTTGAGAGGGCAAATGTTGTAATAAGTGTGCGTGTATGTGTGAATGTCTTCCAACCCCACGTTTTTCTCCCTTTTATTTACCCGCTTTCAGTGGTTAGATTAGGGCATATTTCGATTAGCATACCTTATGTTTGCATGCGTGCATCATTCATTTTGTCTTACATGCACCGGGCTCGGCGCATCATTCAAACTGCATTGTATTTCAATACACTTTCTTGAATACGTGTTTCAAAGCATGCTATCGAGTGTTGCATTCATATGCCATTCTAGATAAAGCCTATTTTAGTTGTATTTTTGCATGTGTTGCATTAGGCATCTTAACATAGCTAGGATCATGCATGATTTCTAACTAGTTTCTGTTTTGGCTCGGAGTACACTGTGAGTGTTTATGCTTTAGCATCCTTGCATATGTGTAAGTGATTGCCATGATAGCATGCTAGCCATGAGGTTATGTGCTTATGTGTTTAAATGCATGAATTCCTGTGGATGATGGCTTCATTGCTTGAATTGGAACAATTCATCGAAATGCGAGTTTTAAGCCCACTTGAAGTGGCAAATCATCATGTTTTAAGCCCACTTGAGGGTGGCAAATCCGCAATTTAGCCTACTTGCGAGTAGCAACTCCAAACCATTTTCAAAAACAAACATGAGATGTTTTGTTCCAAATCGAGCGATTTAGTCTATAATTGTATGCTGTGCGCATCACATAGTAAGTTAAGCTTATAACCGGAATAAGAATACATGTGTTTTCAAAACAACATATCATGTTAGTAGAGGCCGATCCTTGATCGGGCGAGCGGGGGTGCTCATTTCAGGACCTTCCCCCCTCGTATCCAAGTTCCTGAGCCGAGGCAACTTTGGTGATGACGGACACGTGGCGTTAGGCACGAGTCAGGGTTTCCTAAATTTCCCAAAATAAAATATTTAGATGGCGACTCTGAAATCTGGCAAAGCAGTCCATGTTTGGCGCTTTTGATAAAAATCGATTTTCCAAAACGATTTGCCAGATTTGGACTCTTTGGTGATTTATTAGTCTTACATTACACTTTGTGAGATTAGATTCAGAACCGTGACAGGAGTCCGAACTGTAGTAGCTAGAACTACAATTTGCGCCCTCGCACGAGGAGCAGAGTTTGGGCGGTCTACAACAAGAAACAAAAGCATATTCTCTGCGTGATTCATAACGGATGCTAGACGCGCATGCAATATTCATGAAATGCATATCTTATGCAACAACGTATGTGAAATGCATATTCTATGCAACAAAGTAACATGTATGTTTTGTACAACAAAGTGAAATGCATATTCTACGCAAGGTATAGAAGCATAATTTGACAAAAACAAATTCAGTAGTAACTTCCGATTTACCTCTCGGAAGAGTTACAATATGTTTAAAGGATACACCTCGTTCATGTTGACAAGTGACGAACATCGTGCACCGAAAACACAGTGTTGAGCTTCTGTAGAAACAATATGAACCCAACAGTGAACCACCTCTATACTTCTTGGAAACCAAGGGCACAAAACAACATCAGGACTCCAAGGGAGGCCACCGGCCACTGGTCAGCCACAAGAGAAGGCCGCCGGCCATGTGCCGACCACGGGTGAGCCTTGTCGGCCACCTGCCGACCAACAATGGCAGCTCGGGGGCAAACTTGACTTTTTGGCTCAAGTCTTTAAATATATAACTCAACACTTCATTTCCTCACTTCTCTAGGGCCGAAATTCTTCTCCCTCTCTCTCTAGACACTCATTCTCTCTAGATTTGCGCTTTCTACGTGTTTTCCAACTCCTCACGCAAACTTTATTCGCTAAACCCTCTTGATTCTCTTCACTCTGAACTGATTGAATTTGATTTCGGTGCTTCTTGGAGTTTCACCACTTGAGGCTTGTTCCCCTTGAGTTTCTCTCGGGTTTTGTGCCTTTTCTTGGGTTTTGACTTTTTCTCCTATTTTCTCTCTCCTAGGGTTGACTTTCTCAAAGTTCACCCATTTTTCGGCATTTTTCTTCACTTCTTCACCTATTTTGCACCCATTTTCTAGATGGCGGATGATGTACCACACGACGGGGCTTGTAGACACCCCATTTTTGACCGACCTTAAGACTCAGACGTCACCGATTGAGCGCTCAGTGATGGTGCATATTTGTACTCGTTCAGAAGTTTCAGAGTCTCGGCTACGAGCCTTGCCTCCAGACTTTCGGGCTCTTTCGTGTCTTGCCTCGGTTTGCGAACCAGGCTCCGTTTTCTCTGTTTTCTCTTCCCGAAGGGAGGGAGAGGGC
>NW_021025707.1:629997-640648 GCF_004153795.1 Camellia sinensis | reverse complement strand
TTGAGGCAGAGCTAGGGGCACCCGAGATGAGAGCGGTCCTTCAGAGCCCGTTTTGAGTGATGATGATGCTGAGACGAGCGACTTAGAGGAGGTAGTGAGTCAGCATTTGGAGTCATCTGAGAGTGGAGACGATGCTGGCTCGGGTTCTGAGAGTGGAGGTGATGCTGAGGTGAGCTCTGAAGCAGAGAGCGGAGATGACACCGGTTCAGGCTCTGGTTTAGGTTCAGATAGTGGTGCTGATGGAGATAGTACCGTAGAGTCTTCTCCTCTGAGGAAGAGGGCGAAGAGGGCCTCCCGGGCATAAGGCGACTGCCGCTGATTTTTTGTATTTTTGCTCAGTTTCTTTTGTTTATAACATTAGCACATTGTATAGCTTCAGACAGGTTTTATTTTTCATTAAAACTTGTACTCCTTTTTTGTAAAAACATGATCAGAATAAAAATAGTTTTT
This sequence comes from Camellia sinensis, assembly GCF_004153795.1. Taxonomy (NCBI): domain Eukaryota; kingdom Viridiplantae; phylum Streptophyta; class Magnoliopsida; order Ericales; family Theaceae; genus Camellia; species Camellia sinensis. The sequence continues at coordinate 640,198 of NW_021025707.1, read as the reverse complement.
ATGAAAAAGTGTTGCATTTTGCATCATGAGCACCATATAACATGAAATGGACATAGAAACGAATTGGCCAAGATAACACTCTTGATTGAAACAAAATCTTAATTGGGTAACGAAACGACCAATAACTGAAATACAAAAAGCGATATACAATTCGATAAACGAAACAACATACAACTTTATAAAGCAAAAACAATGCAACGACAACTTAAATACAAATAACAAACTTGCTAAAGCCGAAAAGACTCAAAACAAAATAAAACACTCGAAGATCAAAACAAAACATATGCTTCCATCAATTCCCAACACATAGGTGGACAACAGGTCAGAGTGAGAGACTGTCGACCACAAATAGGGGTTGCCGGCCATATGCCGACCATGAGAGGTGGCTTGCCGGCCACCAATGCCTCTTGCCTGCCACCAATGCAGCTTGCCGGCTACTTGCCGGCCATCAATGTGATGGACCTCCAGATTGTTGACACCTGGCTTCCACTCACTGCCTTATCTTCTACAAAAGGTTGAGCTTCGTGATTTCTTCAATTCAGTTGCAAATTTTTCACAAATGGAGCCATTTTTCACCGAAAAACTCTCGGATTAGATTACGACTTTAGACGGCTCGGAAAAGGTGAATTTCTGTGGTTTCGGCATAAATGCACTTTTCCTGCTGAGCCGAACTCCACTTTGTTTTCCATTCCTTCATGCCGCGGCTAGATGCTGGAACTCGATTACACACGTCTTTAGCTTCGTGGGACAAGAGATATGCCCGACAATCGAAGAATTTCAGGTGCTAATAGAATCTCGGCGCGATGTGAAAATCATACCTCAGCCCCATTTCGGCCACATACAGGCTTTGGGATGGATGTGTGGGCTCATTCTACACAAGGCTCGATCTTTAGTTCACAACGGAGAGCTAGATATTCCCAGCCTGATTCATCAATTTTCTGACGTCGGTGACCGAGGTGACCTTCTTTGGCAGGATTTTCAGCAACACGCCCTTTGCTTATGTATGCTAGCTCATTTCCTTCTTGCCCCTAGTTTTGGCGAGTTTAGCATTTAGCTGATTGAAGTGGCTCAAGGTTTGAAAGAGGGCAAGAGTTGCATTGGCTTGGTGCTGGCCGAGACTTTGATGGGTTTAGACACCTTCCATCGATGAGAGGGTACCAAATTCGCAGGGAGTCCACTATTTCTCCAGGTATTGTTTCTCGCCCTTTCTCATAGGTGTTTCTCACATCACTCGATACTCATGCTCTATTTTTCTCTCAAAGCCCTTTTCCCACTTTTCTCTCAACATACATCTCTCTATTCTTTGATCTCTCTTTTCTTTCATCATTTTTCAAGTGTGGCTAATAGACAAGCTGAAGATAGTGGACTCTTGCCCTGCATACTCAACTCGAGCATACTTCTTCTACCAACTGCTAGTGGATTTCCCCAACAAGGGGTGGTGGTGCCACTGGACGTGCAACAGGTCTGCTGCTGACATTGCTTGGCATTGCCCCTGGCTTAACCTGACCAAAATGAGCTACAGCATGACTCGGCAACCTGGCATACAGCTGATCGGCCTTACACACAGTGTATTTTACTTCCCTTTCTGGTTCAAACGTCAGTTTGGACATGATCAGATCTGCCCAGAGGAGGGGGTAGAGTACCTGGTTTGATTCCCCATCCGAGGTTCACATTTGGCTAGGTACCTCACTGTTTGGGGGATGAGAGAGCTTCTGGCCCCTACCTTTAGTTTCAGCTGTGCCCTTTCTGGCGAGTGCCTGGCTTGGCTCGATGGAGAGGCACAAACTGAGCCCACTTTGGCTTCAAAAGCTACTACAAGCATGAGCGGGGGACGAAGGAGCACCTGACTCATCTATGCCCCTAGTTTATTGCTTTGATCTTACTTTTCAAGTTTTTTCAATGTAATAAAAGCAACTTGATTTGTATCAGAGAGTTAGAGAACTTTATGTTGAAATCAATGAAATTAAAGCTATGAGCATTGAAAATTTTCCTTTTGGTCCAAAAATGGTCTAAGTTGTAAAAGGTAAAATTTGAACAAAATCAACTTTTATTAAAACTTTCCAAAATCATTTTCGAAAAGGATCACCACTTGACACACGAAATTTATCCACGAGATGTATAACCCCGAATCAAAAGATCACAAATTGCCCATTGACTGAATAACATTGCTCAGCATTGTAACCTGCTCCTCTCTTAGAGTAAAAATCACAACCAAACTCTTAGATAATGAACGGACAAAGATGACCTGACCAAACACATGAATAGGACAGTTGAGTTGGAGGTGTTTACGACCAGACTTCAGGATGAAGTTGCCTACGTATCCCAAAGATGGGAATCAGGCCTTACGTAGTTCGATACGGGTTCACTCAAGTATTAACTCTCTACTTTTGCGCTCTAACTTTTGCCAAGGCTGCCCTTTAGGGTTTTTAACTTGCGAGCTCAGTTGTTCATTATTTCTAATTTTTTGAGCTTTAACTTTTGCCTAGGTCGCCCTTCTGGGTTTTCAACCTAGCGAGCCTCTCAGGGGTAGTATTTCTTCAACTTGTCCATGTTGATTGGTTGGGAAAATTCTAAGCCATTCAGGTCTATGAGAATAACAGTTCCACCCGACCAGATAGCTTTAATGATGTAAGGACTAGTCCAATTGGGTCTGAACTTGCCCCTTGGGTCATGGATGGGAGCTCGGTTGTCTTTCAGCACCAAATCCCCATCTCTGAGATTCTGGGACTTAACTTTCTTGTTAAAAGCCCTAGCAATCCTACATTGATAACCTTGGACATGGTACAATGCTTTTAGCCTTCTCTCATCAAACAATATCAGTTCTTCAAACCTGCTTTGTTGCCAGTCCGCCTTTGCTATTTGACACTCAGCCATGACTCGCAGGGACGAGACTTCTATTTCGATTGGCAGAACAGCTTCCATCCCATAGACAAGAGAATAAAGAGTTGCCCCTGTAGACGTCCGGATTGAAGTTCTATAGCCCAAAGTGCAAATGGCAATTTGTCTGGCTAGTCCCTGTAGGTCTCAACTATTTTCTACAAAATATGCTTGATATTCTTGTTGGTGGCCTCAACAACTCCGTTGGTTTGCAGTCGGTATGTAGATGACTCATGGAAAGCCACGTTGTATTTCTCTAACAAGTCAATCACTTCTTTCTTGAAATGGGAGCTATTATCTGAAATGATCTCATTTGGGACTTCATATCGGCAAATGATGTTGTTTCGGATGAACTTAGCCACATGCACTGCTTTCAACACTGCGTAAGACTGAGCTTCCACCCACTTTGTGAAGTAATCAATTGCCACCAGAATGTATTCATGCCCATTTGACCCTTTTGGTGTGACTGTGCCGATGACGTCAATTCTCTAGACTGAGAAAGGCCATGGTGAAGTCATGTTATACAGTTTTGATGGCGGTATGTTCATGCGATTGGCATGAATTTGGCATTTGTGACATTGCCGAACAAAACCAATACAATCCTTCTCCATAGTAGACCAGTAGTAACCCTGCCAGAGAATCATCCGGCTAACATTACTTCGTTCATGTGCGCGTCGCACTCTCCCCCATAAATGGCCTCCATCAAGCGCTTTGATTCCTCTTCTTCGACACACAACTTGTGCATTCCCAGATGACCTCTCCTGTACAGTTTACCTTCGCAGATGATAAATTGGACGGCCATTCGCCGTATTGCCCTCTTGTCTTTGGCATTTGTCCATGGTGGATAAACCTCATTTTCCAAGAAGTTTCAGATATCATAGTACCAAGGGTTTTGATCTTGGATTTCATCTATTGTAGCGATAGTCTCGTAGGCCAGCGTGTACTTCTACTTAATGATGATCGGATGCATCCAGACTCCAAGCGGGATGTCTATCATGGAAGATAGAGTTGATAAGGCGTCAGCAAACCTGTTGTTCTCTCTCAGTAGATGCGTGAAAGTTAGCTTTTCAAACGTAGGAATCAGAATGTCCAGGGTCTGATGATACATCTTTATCTTTTCTTCTTTGACCTTCCAGTCTCCATTGGCTTGGGAAACAACTAGGTACGAGTCCCCGATAACATCCAACCTTTTTGCCCCTAGTTCCAGGGCGGCTTCCAAACCAGCGATACATACCTCATATTCTATTTTGTTATTGGACACCTTGAACCGAAGTTTAAAGGCTAAAGGTATATGGGAATTGTTGGGTGCTATCAGTAACACACCTATCCCATAACCATATTGATTGGATGCTCCGTCAAAGTACATTGTCCAAATCTCTTCCTTGACTTGCTAAATGGCTTCATTTGGGAACATGTATTCTATCGCTTCATTCCCTTCCACTAGGTGATCTGCCAGGAACTCCGCCATAGCTCTCCATTTGACCAACTTGTGAGTAACATACATAAGATCGAATTCGGAGAGAAAAAGCAACCAATGGGTTAGCCTACTCGTAAGCACTGATTTCTCAAAGAGATACTTAATGGGATCTAATCTCGAAACCAGAATTATGTAGTGAGCTAACAAGTCGTGCCTCAACTTCTTGGTAGCCCATACCAAGGCTAAGCAAGCTTTCTCCAAAGGAGTGTAGCGGGTCTCATAATCCAGCATTTTTTTGCTCAAATAGTAGATGGCTTTCTCCACCATGTCCTCAGATTCCTAAGCAAGCATGTATCCCATTTTGGTGCCCGTTACTGACAGATACAAAATCAAAAGCTTCTTTGGATTTGGCGCCGACAACACAGGCGAATTCTGAGGGTACTGCTTGATTTGCTCAAAAGCGAATTGACACCGATCATCCCATCATAATTTCTTTCCTTTCTTCAGGAGACCAAAAAGTGGTTCACAAGTCAAGGTTAATTTAGAAATAAACTGTCTTATGAATTGCACTTTACCCAGAAAGCCTCGCACCTCCTTTTCAGTCCTTGGTGGGGGGCATTTCTAGGATGGCCTTGATTTTGGAGGGATCTACCTTGATGCCCCTCTGTGTGATCAAGAAACCCAGCATTTTCCCTACTGTTACGCCGAAAGTACACTTCAACGGATTCAACCTCAGTCTGTATTCTCTGATCTGTTGGAAGAATTTCTTCAAGGTGGTGTAGTGGCCCTCCTTTTCTTTGGACTTGACAATCATGTTGTTCACGTACACCTCAACCTCTTTATGGATCATATCATGCAGAATAGTGGTTGCAACCCTTTGATAGGTAGCCCTAGCATTCTTAAGCCCAAATCGCATCACCCTGTAGCAGTAAGTTCCCTACGACGTAGTGAAGGTGGTTTTCTCTCTGTCCTCGGGTGCCATCAGAATCGGGTTATACCTGAAAAACCCATCCATGAAGGAGAGCAATGCATGGCCCGTGGTGAAGTCTACCAATTCATTAATATGTGGTAGGGGAAAATTATCCTTTGGACTAGCCTTATTTAGATCCTTGAAGTCGACACAGACTCTGATTCTGTCATCCTTCTTTGGGACTGGAATAATGTTGGCCAACCATATTGGATACTCAGATATAAGCAAGAACCTTGCCTCAATCTGTTTGGTAACTTCTTCCTTGATCTTCAAAGTCCAATCCAAACGTATTCTCCACAACTTTTGCTTGGCGAGTCAGGCCTCGGGGTCAAGAGGGATCCGATGCTGTACAATCTCAAGGTCGATTCCAGGCATGTCTTTATAGGATCACGCGAAAACATCTTTGAAATCTTTTAATAAAGCGATTAAGCGCTTGTGCTCCTTCGAAGACAATGTGGACCCGATCTGGACCAGACGTGGATCTTTTTCAGTACCCACATTAAAAGCAAAGATTTCATCAGTAAGGGGTTTTGCAAACAACTCCTTCTCTCAAGTAATCAAATTTTTCAAAACCAGAGGAATTCCTTCCTCTTCGTTTTCATTAAAATTTTGAAAATCCTGATCTATGCAATAAACAAGTGCCACAGAGAAATACTCAGGATTAGCAGTGACATTCTCATTCATAAAGTCCAGCTCATCCAGCTCTTCGGTTACAACTGACTCAAAAGAAAAATAAAAGGACGATCGGGACAAGACTTTGGCATCCGGGTTATCACTCCCAGGAATACCAAACTCAGACTCAAAAGAACGAGAATCTGATTCGGACTCCACAGACTCTGTGGAATTAGATTCTGGTTCACTATCTGACTAAGAACTAGAAAGATAGTCCTCCTCCAGCTGCCAAATGAGAGATGGTGCGTCAGATGCATCCAAAATGTTACTAAAAGGGTCCACACCCAGTTGGTCCTCGATCATGGAGATGGTCAGGTTATCCCCCAAGCTCTTTAAGTCGACTGGAGGATCTGAAAGGAGACATGCTAGTGTTGCTCCTACTCTAAGCTCGCTGTTGTCCGAGTCACTTTCCATGCTCCGCTCAACATCAGCAGTTAACCCAGCCTTTTCCTTGGCATCACTGTCTTGCAATTGTAGGTCGAAGAAGATCTCAAAGTCGGGGACACGCTATTTCGCAGAATTCAACCAGGGCTCAAGAAAGCCGCAAAATGGAAAGACTTCACCCTCCCGAACAAAATGACCGTTCAATGTTTCTCGGATTGGCCTGTGATTAAGCTCATAGCGTTTCCTAGCTTGCTTAGCTCTGGCTCTGCCTGCTATCTCTTCTCTCTTCCTGACCTAATCCTCTTTGGTGGGCATATAGCCAAGACCAAAGGCATGCAGATTATGTGACACATCGGCCAATGTTGTGACGCCTTTCTGGCCACTTCTTCCCAACCCCATTCCTAGCACATGTTGGAGCTTGTTCATGAAATAGATTGATTGCAATGTGAAATTGATAAACACCAAAGAGTCTAAATCCGGCAAATCTTTTGAAAAATTGATTTTGAATCAAATTGCCAAAAATGGACTGCTTTGCCAAATACAGAGTCGCCACCTAAATATTTTATTTTGAGAAAATTTAGGAAACCCATGACTCGTGCCAAAGGCCACGTGTCTGTCATCACCAAAGTTGCCTCGGCTCGGGAACTTAGTTACGAGAGGGGAAGGTCATGAATTGAGCAACCTCGCTCCCCCGATCAAAGATCGGCCTCTATTAATCATGATATGATTTTTTATAAACATTATGTGCTCTTGTTCCAGTTATTAAGCTAGCAGTACTATGTGATGCACACAAGAAAGTATAGACTGGTTTGCTCAATTTGAAACAATTCAACTCATGTTTGTTTGCGAAAATGGTTTGAATTTTGACACCTCAAGTGGGCTTAAAGTTTGCGGATTTGCCACTAAACATAGTTGGCTTAAAACATGATTTGCCACTCAAAGTGGGCTTAAAATGCACGTTTGTTGAATCATTCCAATTCAAACAACAAGCCTTCATCCACAGGCATTCAAGCTGTTTAGCATTTAAGCACATAGCCTCATGGCATGCATGCTAATCATGGCTACAATCATACTTATGCAAGTATGCTAAAGCATAAAAACTCACCTAGTACTCCAAGCTAAGAAAATATGAGGTAGAAAAATATGCATGATTCCTAACTATACAAGATGCCTAATGCAACACATGCAATAATGCAATTAATAGGCTCATTGAATCGTTCCAATTCAAACAACAAGCCTCCATCCACAGGCATTCATGCAGTTTAGCAAGTAAGCATTTAGCCTCATGGCAAGCATGCTAATCATGGCAATATTCACATTCATGCAAGCATGCTAAAGCATAAAACTCACCTAGTACTCCAAGCCAAGAAGATATGAGTTAGAAAACTATGCATGATTCTTAACTATACAAGATGCCTAATGCAACGCATGCAATATGTAATTAATAGGCTTGACTACTAATATGACATACGAAGAAATTTAAACAACATGCGATTAAACACATTTTCAAAGAATTATTGAAATGACAATGCAGTTTGAATGATGCGAAAAGCCTCGGTGCATGCAAGACAAGATGAATATATGTAAGCATAAGGTATGCTAATTGAAACATGATACTCCTAAACTAACCATCAAAAGTGGTTTAAGTAAAAGGGAGAAGGACGTGGGGTTGGAAGATATACATGCACGCACGCACACTTATTACAACATTATGCTCTCGCGAAGGAAGATCTGAATGAAACTAGCTAAGCTACACTACTTAAGTAATTATTACAACACTTGAAATGAATTAACTAACTATTCTAAGCTAATTAATTATTACAATTAAATAATTAACTATCTAAGCTAATTAAATACAAATAAAACTAATTAGCTAAATACTTAACCATATTAATTACAAAGCAACTAAGCTAATTAATTACAACATGAATTAATTAACTAATCTACTTAAGTAGTTACAACATTTGCAAGAATTAGCTACAACTAATTAACTAAGCAAGTTAACTAAAATGCCCATGGAAAACAAGGGATGCATGCATGCTCGATTTTTTCACCCGAAGAACATCCACTGTCTGCCACTAATTGCCTTTGTTGCATAACACTTACACTGTTTTCCTCCTCCAGATCAACATTGCTCTGCTCCAGAAGTACAATACTGAAATTTTCACTGGTGGCCGACCGGCCACAGATGAGAGTTTGCCAGCCAACACTGAGGGGTCACCGACCATTAGAGGTGGCCTATTGGCCACCAATAAGGGTTTGCTGGCAGCGGAAGCCAAGTCTTTCCTTACTATAACAGAGGACAAAACAGAGCAAAAAAGGGGTGGTCTCACAGGTTGTTTGTACCATGTATCACCCCTTATCATCAACACAAGCTCAAAGGAGTGATACATTTGGCCCTCAAACCATCAATCAAGCAATTTCCATGCATGATGGCTAAGGAACTAATTTGTACAAGTTCAATGAATACAAAACAAGACTCAAATGCCATCACCCTATCATGCATGATCAAGGGCAACAGAGACCTAGGAAAGTGACACATTTCATCACTTTTGAGTATGAAATGCCCCATTTTCCTTGTGTTCAAATTAACGTCCGATTTGAACACATGCAATGCAACACAAAGGAATGCTTATCTTGCCACTTTTACTTGCCAATTTTGTTTACACATTTTAGTTACGAAATCATTCTTTAATCAATTTGTCCATTGGTGAGTGTCTTCTAAGATGAAAGAAGTGTCAACCAAGGGATAATGTAAGGTAAGAGAGAGATCATGCCGTTGATAATGAACCCTCAAAGAGGATTAAGCCATTAAGCATGACCTCAATCTCAAGCTTAAAGGATCCTAAGCTTGAAACAACCCTAAAAAACAAATGAAAGAGTGAAGCAAAGAGGGAGGTTGCAGAGTTTATAGTGTTGAAATGGAGTGAAAAACAATACCAAAAGATGCTATCAACTCAAAAAAGAGGTGTCTAAGACACTAAAACATCAACTTGTGAGGACTATTGCACTATAACCATGCAAAACAAGACTCAAATGAACTAACCAGCCCAAAATAGAGCTAAAGCAGGCTATTTTAGAGGCTAAAACATGTTGGACTTGACCTAAGTTAAGCTAGAAAAACATGCTAACATATAAAGCTAACTAAGCATACAAATAAGACACAAGGAGGGGAGGCTAACCCCTCCAAATATGGGCTTCAAAATGAGTTTTTTGCCACTTAAAAACCTCTAAAATTTAGTATTTAAAAGGCCCAAAAAAGTTGATTTGAAAGTAGTGAACAAAGGCACAAAAACTTTACAAGCAAGAAGGGTGAACCACCCCTTAACTGAAAATGGCCTCAAACCACCACTTTTAGGCTAGAAAAACAGAGTTTTTTATAGTCCAAAGACAGGCCAAAAATAGTCCAAAATAGTGGAAAGAGATAAGAAAACAATTGTGCAAAACAAGCTTAAAAGGAGAGTGCTATACCTCTTGAAGTCAAGACACAATTGAGGAAATAAATCAAGCCAAGATCACCTTCTAGAGCTCAAAGAGGGTCCCAAGTAACCTCAGCCCGAAGATAAGCAACATTGGTTTAGATTTGATAGGCAAACTTGAAATGTATATACACTCGTATTCACAAAAGTTCAAGAGAGAGGGAGAGAAATCTAGAGAGAGAGACTCCCAAAATTTTTCCAACCTTGAAAACAATAGAGAAGGTCCTTTATATATAGAAATATGTGGCTTCAGGTCAAAAATATCAATATAGGACAGCTGGAGCAGTGTGGAACAACTGGAGAGAAAATATTTGCACAAAAACTGATTTTTAACACCAATGGCCGGCAAACTTCATCCATGGCCGGCAAACATCATCCATGGCTGGAATGGGGCCGGCAAAC
>NW_021025707.1:555936-623378 GCF_004153795.1 Camellia sinensis | reverse complement strand
TGGCTGGATAGTCATCATAGAGGCCTTGGCCCTCTACCGGGTCACAAAGTCTGAGAAACCCTCCTTCGGCTCTTGGTGGGTCACTTCAAGATCACGAGTAGTGACCTCGATCTGGGTACTGTAGGAGTACTGCACGATGAAGGCCTTGGCCATTACATCCCAATTTCTTTTCACAGAGTTTTCAAGCTTGGCATACCAAATGGCAGCTATACCCGATAGGGTCCGACTGAAATACAAAACTTCTGAAATTCAGTGAGACCAATTGGTCGTAGGATATCAGAGAATAACTGTAAATAGACCATTGGATCCCCGGAGCCGTCAAACCAGTCTATGTGCGACATCTTGAATCTGTTCGGCAAAGTCACTGTGGAGTCTGTGTACCCATCATCAATGTCAGGGATTGAATTCACGTCCTGTGCCCTTTTGAAGAGCTTTTAGCTTGTTGACCTTTAGTGTCGTGGGGTTAACCTCGAATTCAAATGGCGCCTCCATTTGTGAAACTGGTGCATTGGAGTTCTGAGATGGGATCGGATCTGCCGGAATGCCCATATTCTCTTGAACATTGATTGTGACCCCGGGTGTCGGAATTCCCGCTGGGGATGCATGGGATGCAGAGGCTACTGTCGGTTGTGGTTGCTGTTGCTGAAGCTTATCTATCATTTCTACTTGGCAAGCTGTTACCTCAGCTTAGCGGCAGCATCTAGTTGCATAGTCTCAATAGTTTTCTTGAGTTGTCAAAACATATCTTCCATGCTAACTGGGGGATGTTAAGTTATCATAACTGGCGAATACTCTCTTTCTGGAGTAGAAGTAGAAGTAAAAGACTGGGCTTGACTGGGCGCAGTCGAAGTAAAAGGTGACTGTTCGATTGGTGAATTCTGCTTGATCCTCCTCCATCTGGTAACCGGTAGGAGTGAAACAAACACTGGTTGTCCCCTGACAAGGTCCCTGGATCTGCAAATCCTTCTCACTCAGGTCTAGAGTGCTTGGGGGGTAACAGAATCGTCTGAAGCAATGGTGAATAACTACCTTGCAAAAAAGAAATAAAGCAAAAAGAAAACAAAAATCAGAAACCGCACAGCACCTCGACTCAGACACAGACAACAGGCAGTTGCAATCATAAGCCAGAGAATTGCACTCAACACCGATTTTTGCCCCAAAATTGATGCCCAAACTTGCAACTGATACATACATTCCTGTGGAGTTTCACTCTAAAAGCACATAACAGTCAAGTGAGAGCCAAAACACCCCTATGATGGGGTAGGGTCACCCTGTCCTAGTTTCGTCAGGAACTAGGGTTCACTATGCATAACAAGTGGTTTCGCACAATACTTCATTCGGGTAAGCATTCTGTCCTTGTTTGGAATAGTCTCTATGGTTTTTCAGTATGTAACTAGGTCGATTGGTTAAAAAGGGTACCTCAGCAAGATTACCTAATATATCTCTCACACCTAACACCAAGAAGTGAAAGGAGGATCAAACGGTACAATAATAGTCCAGATCCAAGGGTTGTGTTCCCATCGTGGTAAAACCGGCAATCGATCAGCCTTTTGGCAAGCTTTTCCAAGCGAGCCTCCAGAAAATTGTTCAGAAATAGCAGATGGCAAACACTGTGACTTAGGCGCACCGATGCAAATGCAAATGCAAAGAAATACGTAAGTGTAGATAAAATGACATATCATGAGTTTGAGTCAAGTTCTCCAAAATCCCTAGCAGAGTCAATAGAAATTGTGGCTAACCTTTTTCGCGTCCCCTTTCAGAAGGTTTGATAGAAAGCCCTACAGTTCGGACTCCCGTGGTTTTGAATCTAATCTCACAAGTGCAATGTGAAATTGATAAATACCAAAGAGTCCAAATCCGACAAATCTTTTGGAAAATTAATTTTGAATCAAATTACCAAAAATAGACTGCTTTGCTAGATACAAAGTCGCCACCTAAATATTTTATTTTGGAAAAATTTAGGAAACCCATGACTTGTGCCAAAGGCCACGTGTCCGTCATCACCAAAGTTGCCTTGGCTCGACAACTTAGGTACGAGAGTGGAAGGTCATGAATTGAGCACTTCCATTCGCTTGATCAAAGATCGACCTCTACTAATCATGATATGATTTTTTATAAACATTATGTCCTCTTGTTCCAGTTATTAAGCTAGCAGTACTATGTGATGCGCACAAGAAAGTATAGACTAGTTTGCTCAATTTGAAACAATTCAACTCATGTTTGTTTGCGAAAATGGTTTGAATTTTGACACCTCAAGTAGGCTTAAAGTTTGCGGATTTGCCACCAAACATAGTTGGCTTAAAACATGATTTGCCACTCAAAGTGGGCTTAAAATGCACGTTTGTTGAATCATTCCAATTCAAACAACAAGCCTTCATCCACAGGCATTCAAGCTGTTTAGCATTTAAGCACATAGCCTCATGGCATGCATGCTAATCATGGCTACAATCATACTTATGCAAGTATGCTAAAGCATAAAAACTCACCTAGTACTCCAAGCTAAGAAAATATGAGGTAGAAAAATATGCATGATTCCTAACTATACAAGATGCCTAATGCAACACATGCAATAATGCAATTAATAGGCTCGACTACTAATATGGCATATGAAGCAATTTAAACAGCATGCGATTAAACATGATTTCAAAGAATTATTTGAAATTGCAATGCAGTTTGAATGATGCGCCGAGCCTCAGTGCATGCAATACAAATGAATGGATGCAAGCATGAAGTATGCTAATTGAAATATGTCCCTAATCTAACCATCAAAAGCGGTTTAGTAAAAGGGAGAAAGACTTGGGGCTGGAAAACATACACACATGCACGCACACTTATTACAACATTACGTCCTCACGAAGGAGGGTCTGAATGAATAAGCTAACCGAATGAATAAGCTAACCAACTAGCCAAACTAAGCTAATTAATACAAAACTTGAAACTAATTAACTAGCAATACTAGCTAATAACTAATTATTACAAACCGAAATCGAACAACTAGTTAAACTAACTAATTATTTACAACACTTAATTAGCTACAACGAATTAATTACAACACGTATTTAAGCTAGAAACTGAAAAGTTAAATAAGCTTGGAATGCAAGGGAGGCTCATGCACGTGCTCGATTTCCACCCGAAAAAAACTATTTTGCTGCTATAAGCTTCTGTTTGCACATTTGAACACTGACAATGCTACCCACTTCCAGAATACCTCTGCTCCACCTTACCAACACACTGTGAAAATTTCACTGATGGCCAACAAGGGGCCGGTCGGCTACCACTGGCGGCTGGTCGGTTATTAGTGGTGGTTGTCGGCCACTGATAACCTGGACTTCGTTGCTGCATCAGAGAGCAAACGGAGCAAAACAATGTATTTCTCAAGAATTGTTTGCATACTTTGCCTCTCCTTTTCATGGGAAATCAAATGAGGGACAAAATTTGGTTTATAAACCATCAATCAAGCAAATTCATTGCATGTTGGCTTGTGAAACCAATTGTGCAAGTTTAGTAAATGCAAAATGAGACCAAAATGACCATCACCCTTTTATGCATGATCAAGGGCAATGAAGACTTAGGAAAATGGAACATTTCATCCCTTTTGAGTATGAAATGTCCCATTTTCCATGTGGTCAAGATTAACGTCCGATTTGAACACATGCAATGCAACACAAAGGAATGCTTATCTTGCCTCTTTTACTTGCTAATTTTGTTTACACATTTTAATTACCAAACCATTCATTAATCAATTTGTCCATTGGTGAGTGTCTTCTAAGATGAAAGAAGTGCCAACCAAGAGATAGCAGAGAAGCTTCATGCCATTGGTAATGAACCCTTAAAGGAGGATTAAACTATTAAGCAAGAGTCTCAATCTTAAGCTTAAACAGCCCTAAGGTTGAAACAATCCTCAAAGCAAATGAAAAGGTGAAGAAATGAGGGAGATTGCAGAGATTATAAGTGCTGAAATTAGGTGAGAAAAAGCACTAAAACATGCAATCAACTCAAACCAATGGTGGTTAAAGCCTTAAAACACCAAGCTAATGAAAGGATTTACACTACAACTATGCAATACAAGACTCGAAAGATACCAAATAGCCAAATCAGTGGCGAAATAGCTCAAAACAGAGTTCAAAACATGCTGAACTTGAGCCACAAAAAGCTATAACATTAAGCTAATACATGGGGCTAACTAGGCATATAAACAAGACACAAGGAGGGGAGGCTAACCCCTCCAATTTTGGACTTCAAAATGAGTTTTTTACCACTGAAAAACCTTTGAAATTCAGTGGTTAAAAGGCCCAAAAAAGGTGGTTTGAAAGTGGTGAACAAAGGTACAAAAGCTTTACAAACTAAGAAGTAAGAAGGGTGAACCACTCTTTAATTGAAAATGGCCTCAAGCCACCACCTTTAGGCCACAAAAATAGAGTTTTTGAAAGCTCAAAACCAGCCCCAAAACAGTTGAAAAAGGTGGCAAAACAAGTGTGCAAAACAAGTATAAAAGAAGAGTGTTATACCTTTTGAAGCAAGCAACAATTTTAGGCAATAAACCAAGCCCAAACCTCCTTCTAGAGCTCAAAACAAGGCCCAAGCTACCTCAGTCCAAAGACTAGCAACTCTTGTTAAGGATTAGAAGACAAAAGTGGAGTGTATCCAAGCAATTATGCACAAAATTGCTAGAGAGAGAGAGAAATGTAGAGAGCGAGAGACAAAATTTTGTTCCAAAATTGCTAACCCTCCAAAATGGGGGAGGAACCCACCTATATATAGAAAAACAAGCCTTAAGCTTAGAAACATCCCACCACACACGTATAGGGAGATGTAGCTCAATGTGCCAATAACTGGCAAAACTGTCAACAAATATCTGGAAAAAGACACTGGTGGGCATCGGCCACCTCTGGTAGTTGACCGGCCACCACTGATGGCTGACCAGCCACACCCATGGCCGACATCCTATGGTGGTGGCCGACAGGTCACCACAAGTTCCAAGTTTGAAACAACAGAGTTCTGGTCCAAAACAAAGCACAAAATGGACAAGCTTAAAAGGCTCAAAGACATGGCGTTCCACCGAGGACTTTGGGCACTCAAAGTGTACAAATGTAATCGTAATCATCAAGGGCACAAGCGATGATGTCTAAGTCTTGAGGTTGGTCAAAAATAGGGTGTCTATAGTTGGGCCCCCTTGAACTTTGATTTGTACCATGCCCGTAACCTTTATGCTGGTATTATCGTATGCCCGAATCACCTGGGCTGTAGCCCCAAAATCTGCTAGTTTCAGGCCAATGGCATAAGCTGTGTGCGATAGACAGACATTGATAGCCGACCCAGTATCGACCAACACCACTGGCACTCATTTTTCTCTACACTCAATTGATATGTATAGAGGTTTGTTGTGTGCTAAGCCGTTCGGCGGTAGTTCCTTGTTTGAGAAGGTTAAAGTTGGCGCTGCACCCCCCTGGGAAGACCAATCCCACAAGCTGTTCAGGAGTCGTGTCAATGGACAATTTGGCCCTGTCCATCGTTGATAGTACAGCCTGTCAATGCACTTGAGAAGCCATAAGCTGACCCCAGATTGAAATATCGACTTGAATTTTCTTTAGCTATTTCAACACCGCCTCCTCTTCCAACTATTTTTCCTTTTGCTTCTCAACCTCTCTATCTTTCCTAGAGGCTTCAGCTTGGTCCAAGTGTGGCGGCTTGAAGTACCGTCCACTTCTTGTCAGGTGGTCAATCTCTTCAGTCTACTAGGTATTGTCTAGCAGGTCTTCACCCTAATCTTCATCGGTGTGAGCCAAAAGTAAAATGTCGTCTTTCCACCATACACCTTCGGCAGCCGACAAATAGTTGTCCGACTCCGTTCGGATCATTCTCTCATCAGAAGTATCTCCCACAGGGCATTGAGCTTTTCCAACTTCCGGTTGTTTTCATCCCTTTCTGGTTCAAGCTATTTTAGTGCAGCTTCTTGCTTTGTATCCACAGTGCTTACGCCGCCCAGTTCCTAAGCTAAATCCTTAATACCGGTGCTCTTCGACAGTTTTTCCTTTTCCTCAGCCATTCCGACCACTGCAGCTATTCCTGCTTCTTTTTCTTCAAGTTTTGGTTCAATTCCCTCCTCTATGTTAGGCTCATCACAAAGCCACCCAGAGTTTTCTGTCAACCCATTCAGATCAAACCAGTCAATTTGCACATTTACTGGATCTTTTTCGTCATAGAATTGTAGATTGTTTAAGTCCTGTTCTAGTCAATCTGCACATCTCCCTGATCTTGCTGGTCAAAGAACTACAAATTGTCTAAGTCTTCCTCTAGCTTCGCTAGGTCATCTAGTCCCTGACTTGGGCCATCCTCTCTAACCATATTGACCTTTGCTGCTGTCGGTAAGACCACTTCTGGTTTGGCTTGATCAGTCGGCACAATATAATAGCACGGGTCATACACCCCCTCAAATAAGTTCGCAGGGCTCTCAGGCAATGGACTGACATTCTCCTCTAAGGCCAACCTCCCTCCTTCTACCATTGTCACCACCATGGGTTTAGGTTGAAGTGTGGACGTGTCCATCTTGCACAAGTCCATGCTTTCAGGGATGAACAACGTTGGTTTGGGTAGGTAAGAAGGGGTAATATATACGCTGTGGTCATGGGGGATGGCCAGTGTATGTATTAGACTTAGGTTCCGAGGTGGGGGAACTTAATTGTGGGCTAGAAGAGGATTGGGGGTTACATTTGGCTTTTGGGGTGGTGCTATCACCTTGTTGTCAATGAGATCTTGAATCTCATGATGTAGCCTAAAGCATGTCGGTGTCATGACAGTGTTGCTGGTGAAAAGCATAGTATTTGGCTGGGTTGTGTTTAGGTGGAAGAGGATCGGGTAGTGGGCGGGGCTCTGACGGCTTGAGGTGTCCCTTTTTGACCAATACCCTTATTGCATGGGATAAAGCCATATATAGAGTGGGGGTAAAGGTCCTCTGGGATCGAGCTTGGTTGTTTGAGGTTTATGGAGTTGTGCTGGTGAAAGGTTGGCGGTCTTGGTAGTGGTGGTGACAACACTAACATCAAATGGTCGCGCAGTTGTGCTTCCACTGTTGGTTGCATTGGAACTGCACGCAAAAGGCCACTTGGCCTACTCTTTCTCATCAGTTATCAACCCCTATTTCATTGTATCTTCAATCTGAACCCCTATCTCATGGAGCTCAGTGAATGTGAACAACGGTAAGACGATTATCTTCTACAATAATTGCCCTTGCAGATTACGGACCACCATCCTGATTTGATCCTTCTCTGACAGCCTAGTCGTCATCATCGAAGCCTTGGCCCTCCACCTCATTACAAAGTCTGAGAAGCCCTATTTTGGCTCTTGACGAGTTGCCTCAAGGTCACGGGTTGTGACCTCGATCTGCGTATTGTATGAGTATTGTACGATAAAGACCTCAGCCATTTCCTCCCAGCTCCACTTTACTGAATCCTCCAGCTTTGCAAACCAGATAGCTACTATTCCTGACAAGGTCCGGCTGAAAAATGACAACTTTTGAAGTCTGGTGAGGCCCATCGGCTGCAGGATATCAGAGAACAACTGTAGATGAACCATGGGATCTCTAGAGCCATCGAACCAATCTATGTGAGG
This sequence comes from Camellia sinensis, assembly GCF_004153795.1. Taxonomy (NCBI): domain Eukaryota; kingdom Viridiplantae; phylum Streptophyta; class Magnoliopsida; order Ericales; family Theaceae; genus Camellia; species Camellia sinensis. The sequence continues at coordinate 615,770 of NW_021025707.1, read as the reverse complement.
CATTTTAAATCGGTCTGGCAAGGTTACTGTAGAGTCAGTATATCCATCTTCGATGTCGGGGATAGAGTGCATGCCTTGTGCCCGCTTGAAAAGCTTCTCCAGCTTGTTAACCTTAAGTACAGTCGGGTCAAATTCAAATTCAAATAGAGGCTCAGTTTGGTACATTGATGCCTTGGAGGGTTGTGGTGGGATAGGGTCTACCGGATTGCCCAGATTCTCTTGGACATTAGTAGTGATTTCGGGTGTTCGGATACCCGCAAGAGGAGCATGGGAAGCAGAAGCCGTTGCTCGCTGTGGTTGCTGTTGCTGCAGCCTGTTTATCACTTCAGCTTGATGGGCTGTGACTTTAGCCTGGCGAGCAGCATCTTGCTGGATGGTTTCAACGGTTTGCTGGAGATGACGGATCAAGTCCTCCATGCTGGCCGGGGCATATTGTGCCATCGGAATTGGCGAGTAATTTCTTCCTGGACTGGATATAGAAGACTATCCCTGACTGGATGTAGGTGAAGTAAAGGGTGATTACTGGAGTGGTGAATTATGCCTAACTTTTCTCCGTCTGGTAACTAGTGGGAGCGAAGCAAACACAGGCTGTCCTCTAACAAGATCTCTGGATCTGTAAAGCCTTCTAACACGGATCCAGAGTGCTCGGGGGATATCCGAACTATCCGAAGCAATTGTGATAAACTACTTAGCAAAAGCAAAAAGAAAGCAAAAATTAAAAACCGCACAGCACCTCAGCTCAGATGTTAACCATACACAGATGTAATCAAAGTTGATAGGACTGCACTCAACACTGAATTCTGCCTCCAAAATTGATACCCAACTTGTAACTGATACGCATATTCCTGTACAGTTTCACTGTAAAGCACATACCAGTTAAGTGAGAACCAAAGCCACCCTATGAGGGGAGAGGGTTACCCTATCCTAGTTTCGTCAGGAGCTAGGGTTCACTATTCAAACAAAGCGGTTTCACACAATCTTGTATTCGGGTAAGCATCCTGTCCTAGTTTGGAACGGTCTCTGTGGCTTTCGATATGCAACTAGGCCAAATGGTCAAAAAGGGTACCTCAGCAAGACTACCTAATATACCTCTCACACCTAACACCAAGAAGTGAAACGATGATCAAACAGTATAGCGATAGTCTAGAACCAAGGGTTGTGTTCCCATCGTGGCAGAACCCGCGGCCGATCAGCCTTCTGGCAAGCTTTTAGGTAAGCCTGCGGCAAACCATCCAAGAATAGCAGATGGCAAATACAATGACTTAGGCGCACCAATGCAAAGAAACATATAAGTGGAGATAAAATTTCATATCATGAGTTCGAGTCAAGTTCTCTAAATCCCTAGTAGAGTCGCCAGAAACTGTAGCTCGACTTTTTCGCCCCCCCTTTCGGAAATTTAAAAGAAGCCCTACAGTTCAGACTCCCGCAGTTCGAAATCTAATCTCACAAGTGCAATGTGAAATTGATAAACACCAAAGAGTCCAAATTCGACAAATATTTTGGAAAATCGATTTTGAATAAAAAATGCCAAAATTGGACTGTTTTTCCAGATACAGAGTCGCCACATAAATATTTTATTTTGGAAAAATTTAAGAAACCCATGACTTGTGCCAAAGGCCACGTGTCTGTCATCACCAAGATTGTCTCAGCTCGGGAACTTAGGTACAAGGGGGGAAGGTCATGAATACATTTGAGCACCCCCACTTGCCCGATCAAAGATCGACATCTACTAATCATGATATGATTGTTATCAACATTATATACTCTTGTTCCGATTTATTAGGCTAGCACTTACTATGTCATGCACGCACACACAAGGTATAGACTAGTTTGCCTGAATTAGAACAATTCAATTTCGTTTTTGTTTTTCGAAAAGGGTTTGATTTTGCCAGTTAACAAATTGGGCTTAAAGCATTGTGAATTTGCCACTTGACAAAGTGGGCTTAAACGTACATTCATTGAATCATTCCAATTCAAGCAACAAGCCTTCATTCACAGGCACTTAAACAGTTTAACAAGTAAGCACTTAGCCTCATGGCAAGCATGCTAGACATGGCAATCACTCACATTTATGCAAGTATGCTAACACACTAAAAACTCACCTAGTACTCCAAGCTAAGATAAAACGAAAGAGTTAGAAAAATGCATGATTCCTAAGTATGCAAAATGGAAAATGCAACGCATGCAAAAAAAAAAAATAAATAAATAAAATAAAAAATAAATTTGAAACTTAAAGAGGCTCGACTATTTAACATGTTATTTGCAACAATTTCATAGCATGCGTTTAAACATGTATTCAACGAGGTATTGAAAAGACAATGCAGTTAGAATGAAGAACCAAGCCTCGGTGCATGCAAGACAAATGAATGGATACAAATATGCGATATGCTAATTGAAACGTGATGCTCCTAATCTAACCATTAAAAGTGGATAAATAAAAGGGAGAAATATGTGAGGTTGAAAGACATACACATTATTATATTATTTTGCTCGCACGAAGGAGAGTCCGAATGAATAAACTAAGCTAAGCTAAAGCTAAAGCTAATTATTACAAACCAAAATGAATAACTATGCAATAATACTTAACTAATTATTACAACAACAAATGAACCAATTAACTAGTTAACTAACTAATTAAAGAATTATAATACAATTGCAATTAATAATTAAACCAAGCAATTAACTACTCTGTCTTGGGAATGAAAGATGTGCATGCGTATGCTCGAATTCCATCTGAAAAGACCACTATTTTGCTCCCGAATTCCTCTGTTTGCACAGTTGAACATTTCCAGAACAACTTTGCTCCATCTTACCAACACTTTGCTGAGATTTGCATCAATGTCCAGCTAACCACTGGTAAAGATTTCTGGCCACTTGCTAGCCATAAAAGTGGCCTGTCGGCGACTTATGGACAGGTTCATCTTGCTGCAATAGAGGACAAACAGAGCATATACAGGGTACTCCAAGAGTTTGTTTGCACAACCTACCCCTCATTTTCATGGGAAAATCAAAGGAGTAGCAAGCTTTGGTTCACGAACCATCAATGGATGCAATTTCATTGCATGATGGCTTGTGAAACTAAGTGTGCAAGTTCAATAAATGCAGACTAAGACACAAGCCTCCTCCCTTTCATGAATGATCAAGGGAAGAAATTGACCTTGGAGACTTGAATCATTTCATCACTAGCAAGTATGAAATGGTCAAAGTTCCATGTGTTCAATTAACATCCGATTGAACACAACCAAACATTATCTTACTCACTTTTAGTCCCAAGTTTAGTTACTCATTTTAGTTTACCAACCAGCCTTTAACCAATTAAGTCCATTGGTGCGTTAAGTCCTCTAAAAGAGAAGGAAGTGTCAAACAAGGGGTAGTTTAAGGCAAGAGACAGGTGTCATGCGGTTGATAATGAACCCCCAAAGAGGATTAAACCATTAAGCATGGACCTAAATCTTAAGCTTAAACAATCCCAAGGTTGAAACAACCCTCAAAGCAAACAAAGAGTGACGAAATAAGGGAGGTTGCAGAGATTATGCTTGCTGAAATTAAGTGAGAAAAGCACTAAACAATGCAATCAACTCAAACAAGTGGTGTCTAAACGCCTAAAACACCAAGCTTGTGAGGACACTTACACTTGAAGCATGCAAAACAAGACTCAAATGACTTAACCAACCCAAAACAGAGTAAAAACAGTCTAAATTAGAGGTTAAAACATGCTGGAATTAAGCTACAAATGGCTAGAAAAATAAGCTAACACATAGAGCTATCTAGGCTGGCAAACAAGACACAAGGAGGGGACGCTAACCCCTTCAAATTTGGACTTCAAAATAAGATTTTGACCACTGAAATAGCTCTGAAAATTAGTGTTTAAATGCTTGGAAAAAGATAGTAAAAGGGTGGGAAACACAAAGGCAAAGGCCTCCAAAACAAGGTACAAAGAAGGGCTATCAACTCCTCAACCTTTAATGGCCTCCAAAACAAGGTACAAAGAAGGGCTATCAACTCCTCAACCTTTAATGGCCTTAAACCCAAGCTTCAGCCCAAAAAACACAAAGTTTGGACAGTCCAAAACAATGGAAAAACAATAGGAATAGAAACAAATAAAACCAAGCTATAAGCAAAGTCTTATACCTTTAAAGTGAAGAGCAACTCCAAGCAACAAAACCAGGCAAACAACACCCTATAGAGCCCAAACCAAGCTTAATAATACCTCAGCTCAAAGATGGTGAGATTTGGTTAAGGGTGTATAGGCAAAGGTTAAGGAATTGTAGTCAAAAGTGTAAAGAATTTGTAGAGAGAGAGGAAAATTTTTGAGTTCAAAATTTTCTAACCTTGCTAGAAGAGAGAGGGGGTCCCTATATATAGAAAACATGAAATTTTCTCAAGGAGATCCAGCCCTACATGTGGGAATAGATGCATGCATCTGTGCAAACAGTTGCCACAGATGGCATAAAATATTTACAAAACACACTAGTGGCCGGCCGGCCATCAGTAGTGGCCAGCAAGCCACATCAGTGGTTGGTAGCCCAAAAATGGTGGCTGGCAGCCTTTAGCAATGGTCGGCAGGCTACTGGAGGTTGCAGGCTGGAAAGACGAAGGCATGGTCCAAAAATGAGACAAAAAGGGTGTAGGGTTTGAAAGGCTCAAAGTTGTGGTGTTTTGTTGAGGACTTCGAGCACTAGACGAACATTTAGACTTATCATTGGGTGTGCATGCGAGGACGTCCAAGTCGTAAGGGCCGTAAAAAATGGGGTGTCTACAGTTGCCCCTCTTTGACAGAACGTGGAGTCATGAAATGACGTGAGTGAATGTCAAAGCCCGAAGATGACCCATTTTTGAAAAGGCTATAAGACTTGGACAAACAATGAAAACAGAAAAGAAATGGTTATGCCCGCAGGCTGCCTACATATCCTTTTGTAAGGAATCAAACAAGCGCAGTTCTGGGGCAAGATGCAAATGATATGCACGAGGCGACATTGAAAAACTCATGATCATGCGAGATGGTGTAAGAAGCAATAACAAATGCAATGAGCAAGATAACAAGATTGACTTGATGATGTAAGGATCAGTCTAATTGATCGGTTATGAAAATTCCAGGCCATCCAAGTCTACGAGAATAACTGCCCCTCCTGACTAGATTGACTTGATGATGTAAGAACCAGTCCAATTGGGTCTGAAGTTGTCCCTAGGGTCATGGATGGGAGCCCGGTTGTCTTTCAGCACCATGTCCTATTCTTTAAGATTTCTGGACTTAACTTTCTTGTTAAAAGCCTTGGCGATTTTGCGTTGATAGCCCTGGACATGATACAATGCCCTTAGTCTTCTCTCATTAAACAACATTAACTCCTCGAACCTACTCTGTTGCCATTCTGCCTCCGCTATCCAACACTCAGCCATTATTCGTACTGACGATACTTCAATTTCGATCGGCAAAGCAGCCTCTATCCCATAGATGCGAGAATAGGGGGTCGCCCTTGTAGATGTTCAGATTGAGGTTCTGTAGCCCCATAATGCAAATGACTGTTTATCCGGCTAGTCCCTATAGGTTTTCGCCATCTTCTACAGAATTCTCTTGATATTTTTATTGGCGGCTGCAACGGCTCCATTGGGCTGTGGCCTGTAGGTTGATGACTTATGGAAAGCCATGTTATATTTCTCAAGCAAGTCTATCACTTCTTTCTTGAAGTGCAACCCATTATCAGAGATAATCTCATTCAGAACCCCATACTTACAGATGATGTTGTTCTTGATGAACTTAGCTACATGCGATGCTTTTAGTACATAGTAGGACTAGGCCTCCACCCCTTTGGTAAAGTAGTCGATTGCTACCAAGATGAATTCATGTCCATTTGACCCCTTTGGCGTAACTGCGCCCCCAAATAGAGAATGGCCATGGTGAAGTCATGTTGTAGAGCTTCGACGGCGCAACATTCATGCGATTGGTATGAATCTAGCACTTGTGGCATCGCCGCACAAAACCAATACAATCCTCTTCCATGGTTGACCAGTAGTAGCCTTACCTAAGGATTTTTCAGGTGAGCATCACACCATTCACGTGGGCCTCGCACTCTCCTCCGTGAATGGCCTACATAAGGCGCTTTGATTCATCTTCCTCGACATACAGTTTATACATTCCCAGATAACCTCTTTTATGCAGCTTACCCCCGCAGATGATAAATTGGATGGCCAGACGCCGTATTCCCCTTTTGTCCTTAGCAGTTGCTCCTAGTGGATACGCCTACTTTTCTAGGAAATTCCAAATATCGTAGTATCAGGGGTTCTTGTCTGAAGCCTCATCTATCGCGGAAATGGTTTCATTGGTTGGCGTGTACTTCTATTCAATAATGATCAGGCACATCCTGACTCCCAATGAAATGTCTACCATAGAAGATTGAGTTGCTAGTGCATCAGTGAATCGGTTGTTCTCTCTTAGCAGATAGGTAAACATTAGCTTTTCAAATCTCAGAATTAGCATATCCAAGACTTGATAGTAAACCTTCATTTTCTCATCTTTTACCAGCCAATCTCTATTAGCTTGAGACACAACCAAGTTTAAATCCCCGATGACATCCAACCCTTTTGCTCATAGTTTTAGGGCGACTTCTAAACCAGCAATACACGCCTCATACTCTGCTTCGTTGTTGGATACTTTGAACCAGAGTTTGAAGGCTAAGGGTATATGGGAGTCATTAGGTGCTATTAGCAACACACCGATCCCATAATCGTATTGATTGGCTAGTCCGTCAAAGTATGTCGTCCACGTTTTCTCTTCTATTTGCAGAATATTTTCATTAGGGAAAAAGTACTCCACTGTTTCACCCCCCTCTACTGGGTGATCTTCCAGGAATTCTAGTATAGCTCTCCCTTTAACTGACTTGCGTGTAACATATTTAAGATCAAATTTGGATAGAGGAAACAACCAACGGGCTAGCCTACCCGTAAGCACTGGTTTCTAAAAGAGATATTTGATGGGATCTAATCTCAAAACCAGGATTATAGAGTGAGCTAACAAGTAGTGCCTCAATTTCCAGGTAGCCCATACCAAGGCTAGACAAGCTTTCTCTCGGGGAGTGTAATGGGTCTTGTAATCCAACATTTTCTTACTCAAGTAACAAACAGCTTTCTCTACCTTGGTCTCTGACACCTGGGCCAACATACACCCCATGGTTGAATTCGTGACTGATAGGTACAAATCAACAATTTTTTCGGTTCTGGCGGTGATAACACATGCGTATTTTGCAGGTACTGCTTAACCTGTTCAAAAGCGAACTGACAGTGATCATCCCATTGGAATTTCATTCCTTTTTTCAGGAGACCAAATAGTGGTTCACAAGTCACGGTTAGTTTTGAAATAAACCGCCTTATGAATTGCACTTTACCCAAAAAGCCGCTCACCTCCTTTTCAGTCCTTGGTGGTGGCATTTCTAAAATGACCTTGATTTTGAAAGGATCTACCTTAATTCCTCTCAATGTGATCAGAAATACTAGCATTTTTCCTATTGTTACGCCAAAGGTGCATTTTTGCGAGTTTAACATCAATCTATACTCTCTGATTCACTGAAAGAATTTCTCCAAGGTGGTGTAGTGGCCTCCTCGATCTTTGGACTTGACAATCATATCATTCACATACACCTCAACCTCTTTGTGGATCATGTCATGCAGAATGATGGTTGTAGCCCTTTGATAAGTAGCTCCAGCATTCTTCAAACCAACGGCATGACTCGATAGCAGTAGGTGCCCTACGGAGTAGTGAAAGTGGTCTTCTCTCTATCCTTGGGTGCGTTCAGAATCTAATTATTCCCGAAAAACCCATTCATGAGCGAGAGCAACCCATGGCCCGCGATGAAGTCTACCAACTTGTCAATATGCGAAAGTGGAAAATCATCATGCAGACTAGACTCATTCAGATCCCTGAAATCGACACAGACCCTTATTCTGCTATCTTTCTTTGGAACTAGAACAATATTGGCCAACCAAGTCGGATACTCAGATACAAGCAAGAACCCTTCCTCAATCTTGTTTGGTAACTTCTTCCTTGATCTTCAAAGCCCAATCTGGGCAAACTCTGCGCATCTTTTGCTTAACTGGTAGGGCCCCAGGGTTAAGAGGGATCCGGTGCTGTACAATCTTAGGATCGATTCTAGGCATGTCTTCGTAGGACCATGTGAAAACACCTTTGAAATTTTTTAATAAAGCAATTAAACGCTCGCGTTCCTTCAAAGATAGTTGTAGACACCCCATTTTGACCGACCCTAAGACTTGGGCACTTTCTTTTGAACACCCTATGATGTAAATTGGAATATGTCATTTTATGAATTTCTCAGCCAAAAAATCAGATTGAAGCTTTAATCCCAAACCTCACTCATTTTAGCCAAATTATTAATTTGTATTATTTTATAATTTTATGTGTGTACATATTTTTAGGTGGTGTTATATAAAGTGGTACATTTTAGCTAATTTTGAAAAATAGAAAATAATAAAAATAAAATGAAAAATAAAAAAATAGAAAATGAAAAATAAAAATAAAAAAAATGGTCAGAATGATGGGTTGTGTTTTGGGTAGAAGAGTGGGTGGAGAATTATTATGGTGGAGAGAGTGGACAGCTAAAAAAAAAAAAAGGGTGGTGGTGGACAATGATTTTCAAAAGAGAGACATAGGGAATATTTTTGCAGAAAGAAGAGGAGTTGGTTTGCTTTATGTATGTTAATTCGGTGGGTGGGGTTCAAAGGTAGGTGGAGAAGATTGAAAAAAGAGGAGAGGAGGTGAGAATGGGTGGAGAGGAGACACACACAACAAACACCTCACTCTCTTCAAGGATTGGGAGAGACAACGGAGGAATGCACTATCTCTCTCTCGGGGGTTGGAGAAATAAGTGAGAGTTGAGGCTAAAAAGAAGGACAACCTAGAGGCTCTCTCTCGGCGTTCCAATTGGTGGGTGGTGTTCATGGGTGTGGTTGGAAAACAGATTTTTTAGAAAGAAAAAGGTTGAGAGAGTGAGAAATAGTGAAGGGAAAACTGTGTATGGGCTAAATCTCTCTCTCTACTACCTCTCTCTCTCACTTCAGTTTTGATTTAAAATGTAAAAACACAAGACATGTCCTCGATGGCCACCAATCTCTCTCTCTCTCTCTCTCTCTCTCTCTCTGCGCACCTGGTCTCTCTCTCTCTAGCACGAACTGGTTCAGAGATGAAGAGATCACACACATACACACATGAATCTACTCTCGGGCTCTCTCACTCTCTCGAAAGTTTTGGGTTGGAGCTGAACACATACATGGCACTGAGCCACCAACACACACAACACAGACCCAACACACACTCAATACACATAAACACACAGCACATCATTCACACACTCTTTTGAATGAGACGAAAATGATAATACTCGGCATGCACACACACAGATAGAAGAGGCACAGACACACATGAAGATGGACAACAAAATAGAGCTATCTCTTCTCTCTCTAAATTCCTAGGCTGTTCTCTTCCACCTCTCTCCCTCTGATCATACACAGACCCAGCATGCATGGATACTACCCACACACAACACCGTGCACACACATTCTGGGTTTTGACCATTGCCTGCCATAGACTCAACACTCTCTCACACAAAAAACCTCCCTCTCCCTCTCAGCACCTCACTGAAACACGCCACCATTGCCATTACTCCATACATACACACACCAGCTTTCACACATGACAGAGGCACATAATAGAGACACACGAACACGTGCATGGGGGGATACAGAGCATTTAACACACACACACACAAGCAGCAGCTGTTCAAAGCAGCCTCTACTCTCTCTCTCGGGCTCAAAACTAATCTCTCTCATCTCTTTCATCTCTCTGGTTTCTCTTTCTCAAATACACGACCTCTCTCTCTGCCATGATCATCGCTCAATCAATTCATAGACCCATCGGCGTCGTCCAAGTCGGCAACGGCAGCTTCGGAAGCTACCCTTCTTCCATCATCATCGCCTAGCGACGGTGGCAGGTCCAATTCCTCCAACCACCCTCCATTTCTACTACCACCAGTACGCCACTGTCATCTCCTCCTCCTCACTCACCTCGGTTGCTCCATCTTCTTATCCACTACCAGCACCACTCTGATCACCGCCAATAATCATTGCAACAGCAGCCGCAGAAGCACCGTATCTGCCACCGTGAACATCCTTATCAGTTCAATCATCAACCCCAAGCCTCTCCTATCACTATTGTTCCAACAAACTTTGATTTCTCTCCTCCACACCAAAACAGCACTGCAATCTGTTATAGTGTTGGAGAAGGCAGCGGCGTTATCTCTCTCTCTAAAAAAGAGGAGGAACATGAGACCCAGCTCTTAAACGGGGGCTGAAATTCATCCTTGAGGCCAGTCAGGTGGAGGCAATCTATAACACACAAGGGACCTGAAAAAGAATATAACTCTCTCTCAGTTCAACCAATCCTTCAACTATTGGGTTACAGTCTTTTGAATTCAGACAACAAGAAGATGACAGATCGTCTGATGGGTTAATCTTTGCCAAATCCATGAATTTTCAGCAACATCAATAGATGATTCAAGATGGTGGGGCCCTCCAGTGAAGATGCTTAACATGAGTACATGGGCTAGACGGTAATCTGCTGATGTGGGCCAAGGCCCGCTGGATCGAATGGAAGACACATGGATCTTTGCTAGTTGAGGAATGGCTAGAGTTTAAAACTTTTATTTTTATTTTGAGTGTTTGTGAGGTTTTATTTTATTTTATTATTCCCTTCTCTCTCCCTCAGATTTGTAATATTTAAAGTATTATAATAATCCCCCACCCCTCTTCTTTCTATCCCATTCTTTAATTGCTTTCCTTAACTGTACATATGTATATATCTGACATGCCATGCATATCCATGCTTTGCATCCATGATTCATGCCTAGATCCGGCTAAATTTGCATGTGTATGCTTTAATTGATTATCCCATAGTTTTGTATGTTATCACATGTTTTGCAATATTTCACATGTTATGTTTTAGAAGCCGGATCTTTAGGAACATTTTTGTGCATGTATTGCATTAGGATTCTGTACATAGGATCATGCATATTTCACTAACTTTGTTTTGTAGCTGTTCAAGGGACGTCGGTAAATCTGTGAATTGTTATGCTTTAGCATCCCGTTTGTACATATTTTTCGTATTATATTTAGCATCCTACCATGAGGCTAATTGCTTAACTGATAAACTGCTTGAATGCCTGTGGATGAAGGCTTGTTGCTTGAATTGGAATAATTCAACGATTGTACATTTTAAGCCCACTTTGTAGTGGCAAATTCACAAACTTTACGCTCACTTTGTCAAGTGGCAAATTCAAACCCCTTTCGAGAAACAAACATGAAATTGAATTGTTCCAAATTGAGCAAACTAGTCTATACTTGTATGCTTCACATAGTAAATTTTAGGATTTACTAAATAATCAGAATATGAACATATAAAGAAAATAAAATTCATATCATGGTTTAGTAGCGGCCGATCTTTGATCAGGTGAGCGGGGGTGCTCATTATTGACCTTCCCCTCTCATACCTAAGGTTCCGAGCCAAGCATCCTTGGTTACGACGAACAGTGGCCTTGGCACAAGTCATGGGTTTCCTAATTTTCCAAAATATTAGGGGGCAACTCTGAGATCTGATGACGTAGTCCATTCATGAAAAAATTGCAATAAAATGGATTTTCAATAAAAGTTGCAAAATCTGGACTCTCATCTACGTTTCACATTACACTAGTGAGACTAGATCAAAGAGATCTCGGGGGTTCGAACTGTTTAACGCGCGCGGGTACCTGCCGAGCATGTTACAATAGTGTGGACCCGATCTGGACCAAGTGAGGATCTTCCTCAATATACACATTAATTGTACGATTTCATCTGTACAGGGCTTAACACGCCTCCCCTCCTCGTGATCAATCAAAATTTTCAAAGCCCGAGGAATTTCTTCCTCTTTGTTTATGTCAAAATTTTGAAAATTAAGATCAGTAGAACAAACCAAAGGCACAGAGAAGTAGGCAAAGTCCATAGCATTCCCATTCAAAAAGTCTGGATCTTCGGTTACAGTAGACTCAAAAGAAAAGCTAAAAGACGACTTGGACAGGACTTTGGTATTCGGGATACCACTCCCAGAAGTACTAGACTCAGAGGAACTCGAATCTAACTCTAAATCCACGGACAATGGAATCAAATTCAGGCTCACTATTTGATCCAAAACCATTGATCATGCCTTGCTCAAACTTTCAGACCAGGCGTGGAGCCTCAGATGCATCCACGGTAAAATTGGAGAAATCCACTGCTATGTTATCCCCAATCATTGAGTTAGTAAAACTATCCCCTAAGTTGGTGGTCTCAGCTCCAACAGTAGAACTTATTAGTAGGTCAACCAGTGCTTTTCTCAACAGATCTTCCTCTTCAATGTCCAGGCTTGCAGACTAGCCGTGATTCGTGCTAGGGTTCAGGTCTGCTTGTTCATCCTCCTTTTTTGGTAACTGGTGTTCGAAGAAGATCTCGAACCTCGGATACCTTGTTTTTATTTCCTCGTCAAACCAGGGCTCTGGGAATCCACAAAAGGGGAAGTCTTCCCCTTGGTGGACAAAACGTCCATTTAAGGTCCCCTGTATTGGTTTGTGGACTAACTTGTACTGCCTCCCAGTCCTCTTTACTTTTAGCCTTTCTCTCAACTCCTGCCCTTTTCTTTGCCAATCTACAGCTGTAGGTTTGTATCCCAGCCCAAAAGCGTGGGGGTTGTGACTGAGCTCCTTGGTGACAGTGTCCCCCTGCCTACCACTTCGCCCTAGTCCTGATCTGGGCATATGCCCCTGTTTGTTCATCATGTAGATGGATTGTGCACTTACGTAGTTCCCATCGTCCTCTGTCATGATGGTTTGGACTAACCAGGCTTCTTCTAAAGAGAAGCCATAAATCAACACGTCCTCCTCCCCACGTATAATTTCCAATAATGGCGTAGTGGTTCCCTGGGGAGGATGGATCACAGAATTACGGTACATAGTGACAATCCCAGCTTTGAAGGGTTACCTCACTAACTGATGGACTGTGGATGATACAACCCTCATCTGATGTAGCCAGGGCCTTCCTAGTAGTAGATTAAAAGTGTTGAGAATGTCCATGACATGGAATTCCACCTCATGTTCGAACGGGCCGATTAGGATGACTCTTGAACGTTCCCATAACATCCTGACTTGTATTGTCATAAGGCCAGACGACCTGAGTCGTAGGTGTAATGTTAACCAGCCTCAAATCGATGGCATAGGCAGTCCTTACTGGGAATACATTGATTGCTGATCCGGTATCTACTAACACCACCATAATCCACTTTTTTTGACTTTCCAGGGTTACGAATAAGGGTCGATTGTGGTTGGCACCCTTAGGTGGTAACTCCTTATCTATAAAAGATATCACTGGCGTAACATCCCTAGATGTAACCAACGATACCAATTGGTTAGCAATGATGTCAATAGGTAGTTTTATCCTGTTCATTGCCTCTAACAGTGCTTGCCTATGCTCCCGAGAAGCCATTATCAGCCCCAGATTGATATGTCCTCCTGAATCTTCTTGAGCTATTTCAAGACCAGGTTTTCTTCAATATCCTTCTCTTTTGCTCTCTCCGCCTCCTTTCTAGAGGTCTTTAGCTGATCTAATGCTGGGAGTTTGAAGTACTGACCACTCTAGGTCATGTGATTGATCTCGTTAGTATACAAAGTGTCATCTGGGGTATCAGCTTTCCAACCTTCGTCGGTGTACGCATGGCTTAGGTCGCTATCTTCCCACCACTCTCCTGCAGTCATGGCCAGGCTAGCATCAGGTTCTATCTGGAGCATGTTAACATCGCACGCCCCATCATCATACCATTCTTCCTCCACCACAGTCTTGGTTTCTGAATCCTAATATTTCCTGAGCTTTCTTGGCATTCTCTTCCTATCACTGGGTTTCTATTTGGTTTTTCTTGTATTTTGGACATCCACCGCTGTAAGCTCGATCTTCGCTGTTTCTTTCCCTTTTTCTGCTCAAAAGCTATCTTCCTTTGGATCTCTTCTATCTGGTCCCGCTAGAATTGCTCCAACACTTGTTCTGTCTCAGTTAAAGATGCAGCCTCAACCTTGCAGGTTTTCTTCAACATCCTTCTCTTTTGCTCTCTCTGCCTCCTTTCTAGAGGTCTTTGGCTGATCTAATGCTGTGGGTTTAAAGTACTGACCACTCTAGGTCATGTGATTGATCTTGTCAGTATACAAAGTGTCATCCGGGGTATCAGCTTTCCAACCTTCATCAGTGTACGCATAACTTAGGTCACTATCTTCCCATCACTCTCCTGCAGTCATGGCCGGGCTAGCATCAGGTTCTATCTGGAGCATGTTAACATCGCACGCCCCATCATCATACCATTCTTCCTCCACCACAGTCTTGGTTTCTGAATCCTAATGTTTTTGGAGTTTTCGTAACATCCTTTTTTGGTCACTGGGCTCCCATTCGACCCTTTTGGTAGTTTGGACATCATGCACCGTTGTCTCGGGTTCTTCTTTCTCCTTTCCTTTTCCCTGCTTCAGAGCTATCTTCGTCTGGATTCCCTCTATCCTTTCCCTTTGAAATTGTTCTAGTGCCTGTTCTTTCTTAGTCAGAGGTGCAGCCTCAGCCTTGACACTAGCAGTAATTTTCTCTTTCTCCCCAGTCCCTCCTATCTGTTGCTCCACATCTGACTTTTCCTTACTCAACCATCTATTGCTTGTTTCTGCCGAGCTAGGGTCCCACCATCCCACCTAAACACTGCTTGTATCCTTCTCTTCAAAGAAGTACAAATCCTCCAGATCCTCCTCTAGATCAGCCAAATCCTCTTCTAAGTAAGCCAAGTCATTTAGGCTTTGTTCAGGCCGATCATTCTGATGTTGCCCTAACTGGTCTTCCTCGATAGCATTAATGTTGAGAAATTCTGACAATATGACTAGTAGCTTTGGTTGATTGATGGCCAGAATGTATAAACTGGGATCGTACTCCTCTGCGAGCAAGACCCCATTCTTTATGACACGGGTATTAGACGACCTTGTTTTCAGTGCATTCCCTTCTTTCTCCATTTCTACTGCCACAGGCCTAGATTGGGTTTGTGGTGTTAGATCCATCATGCACATGTTTGTGCCTTCTGGAATAACTACCTCCGATTTTGGTAGATGGGATGAAGTAATGTATGTGTTGGATGTGGTTAATGTTTCTAGGCGGGGGAATTTGGTTATGCACGGGAAGTAGGTTGGTTGTTATGTTTGGTTTGGAAGGTGGGGCGATGAATTTGTTGTTAATGAGATCCTAGATCTCATAACGTAGACGGTAGTATATGTCCGTGGGATGACCAAGTTGTTGGTAGAAGATACAATACTGGGTAGGGTGATGTATGGGTGGCAATGGGTCCGGAAGTGGACGAGGACCAAGAGGCTTGAGAGGCCCTTTTTCTATTAATAGTTTGAGGGCGTGGGCTGGGCTCATATGGAGAGAAGTAAAAACTCTTCGGTTCTGGGGTAGGCCGCTGTTTTGTGAAGGTTGTGAGGTTGTGGAAGTAGCAAAGGGATCAGCCATCTTGGTCATTGAAACAACATTACTGACATTCGCAAGTCGTGGAATAATCTATTGCTAGAATTGGTATTCCGAGAGAATGGCCTTCTTGCAGGTTCACTTGTTCTGTTGATGATATGCTTTTTGAATGCACTCTCAATCTGAACCCCCAGCAGGTTTAAGGAAGCAAATATGGACAACGGTGCCACTATCATTCTCTGTAGCATGTCTAGCTCAAGGTTTTGGACCACTAGTCGGACTTGTTCTCTTTCGGCAGGTCTATTTGTCATTCAGGCTGCCTTGGCTCCCCACCGGGCGACAAATCTATGAATGATTCTTTGGGATTCTAGTTAGTAGCCTCTAGCTCATTGATGGTTACCTCTATCTGGGTGTTATATGAATACTGATTAACAAATGCCTCAGATAGCTCCTCCTAATTCTGTTTTGTTGAGTCTTCCAATTTAGAGTACCAAACGGTTGCCACATCAAACAAGGTTCTCCCAAACAAGGAAAGCTTTTGTGCCCTAGACAAACCCAAGGGCCTCAATACGTCTAAAAACAACCGGACATGTGTAGACACCCCATTTTTGACCGTCCTCAAGACTTAGACGTCGTCGTTTGCGCAGGCGATGATTGTGCTTGTTTGTGTTCATTTTGAGCGGCCGAAGTCCTCGGCGGCATGCCTTGTCTTTGAGCCTTTAAACCTTGTTCTTTCTCTACCTTGTTTTGGACCAAAACTTGGTGTCTGGACCTATTGGTGACCTGTCGACCACCCCCCAAGGCTATCGACCATGGGTTGAGCCTGTTGGCCATGAATGTGGTCGGTCGGCTACTAGTGGTGGCCAACGGCCACCAATCTCCTTTTCCAGATAGTTCTTGATATTTGTTTACCAGCTGTGCCAGCTGTTGCTCACTGAGCTGCATCTTCATACACGTGTACGGTAGGATGTATCTAAGCTCAAACCTTAATTTTTTATATATAGAGGGTTTCCTCCCCCATTTTGGGGGGTTAGACATTTTAGAACAAAAATCTTTCTTTCTCTCTAGAATTCTCTCTCTCTCTCTCTCTCTCTCTCTCTCTTGTTATTTTGCATGCACTTGCCTAGTTTCTCTTAGCTTTGCACATCAACCCTTAACCAAACAGTCTCACCTTTGGGCTGAGATAACTTGGGACCTTGTTTGAGCTCTAGAAGGAGGTTTGAACTTGAATTTGTGGCTGTTTTGTGCTGTGCTTCAAAGGTATGGAACTTACCTTGCCTAGACTTGTTTTCAATGCTTATTTTTTCGTCTTTTAAAACTATCTTGGGGCTGGTTTTGGCATGTAAAAAGTTTTGTTTTTTGAGGCTTGAAAGTGGTGGTTTGAGCTCTTTTGAGTTAGAGGGTTGTCCACCCCTTTTACTTTTTGGCTTTTGTGCCATCTTTTCATCACTTTCAAAACAATTTTTTTGACCCTTTTAACCATTGAATCTCAAAGGTTTTTCAGTGGTAAAAACCAACTTTTGAAGTCCAAAAGTGGAGGGGTTAACCTCCCCTCCTTGTGTCTTGTTTGCATGCCTAGTTAGCTTCATGAGTTAGCATGTTTTTCTAGCTTACCTTAGCTCTAGTCCAGCATGTTTTTGCCTTTGTTTTGACCTATTTTGGCTCTGCTTTGGTCTGGTTAATTCAGCTCAGGCTTGTATTGTATAGTTGTAGTGCTATTTTCTTCACTAGTTTAGTCTTTTAATGCTTTTATCATCATTGTTTTGAGTTGAAAGCATGTTTTAGTGTTGTTTTGCACTCTATTTCAGTATTTAAAATCTCTGCAACCTCCCTTCATTCTTCACTCTTTTGTTTGCTTTGAAAGTGGTTTCAAACCACCTGTTTACCTAAGTGTGAAATTAAGGTGTTGCACCTAATGGTTTAATCCCTTAGGGGGTTCATTACCAACAGTGTAATGCCTCTTTCATGCCCAATGTAACTTGTGGTTTTAGCCATCTTTCAATTAGAGGACACTCACCTTTGGACTTAATCGATTAAAGAATGAATCAATAATGTAAAATGAGTAAATAAAATGAATAAGTAAAAGAGGCAAGATAAGCATCTTTCGTGTTGCATTCGCATGTGTTTGAATCGGACGTCAATTCGAACACAAGGAAAATGGGACATTTCATACTCGAAAGTGATGAAATGTGCCACTTTCCTTGGTCACCATCATCCTTGATCATGCATGGTAGGGTGGTGGCATTTTGAGTCTTATTTTTTGCATTGATTGAACTTGCACGATTGGCTACACAAGCCATCATGCAATGAAATTGTTTAATTGATGGTTTGTGAAATTAAATTTTGTCCCTCCTTTGATTTCCTCATGAAAAGGAGAGGCAAAATGTGCAAACATCTGTGAAAATACACTATTTTTCCCTGTCTGTCTCTGTTGCAGCAAAAAGTGGAGTTCATGTCATCAGTGGCCGACCGGCCACCAGTGGTAGCCGACCGGCCACCATTAGTAGTCGACAGGCCCCCTATCAGCCACCAATGAAATTTACACAGTGTGTTTTTGAGGTGGAGCGGAGGTGTTTTGGAAGTTAGTGGAATTTTTGGTCCTCAAATGTGCAAACAAAGGCTCGCAGTGGCAAGGCAGTAGCTTTTTCGGCTAGAGGAACCGAGCATGCATGCATCCCTCGTTTTCCGAGGCCATTTAATAGCTTTGTTTAGTTAATTAGTGGTAGCTAATTAACTAGTTTAATCGCTTTGTACTTAGTTAGCTTAGTATTTTGCTAATTACTTTGATTTGTAATAATTAGTTAACTAAAATAGTTAGTTAGTTTCGGTTTGTAATAATTTTAGCTTAGCTTAGATTAGCTTAGCTTTCATTCATTCGGACCTTCCTTTGCGAGGGCATAATGTTGTAATAAGTGTGCGTCCGTGTGTGTATGTCTTCTAACCTCACGTCTTTCTTCCTTTTATTTAATCACTTTTGATGGTTAGATTAGGGACATTTTCAATTAGCATATCTTATGCTCGCTTATTTGCATCCATTCATTTGTCTTGCATGCACCGAGGCTCGGCGCATCATTCAAACTGCATTGCCAATTCAACACTTCTTTGAATACGTGTTTCAAAGCATGCTATCAAAGTGTTGCAAATACCATGATTAGGTAGCCGAGCCTATTTAATTGCATATTACATGCGTTGCATTAGACATTTAACATAGTTAGGATCATACATTGTTTTCTAACTCATGTTTTCCTAGCTTGGAGTACTAGGTGAGTTTTTACGCTTTAGCATTCTTGCATAAGTGTGATTGCCATATTGCCATGATTTGCATGCTTGCCATGAGGCTATGTGCTTTAATGGTAAACTACATGAATGCTTGTGGATGAAGGCTTATTGTTTGAATTAGAACGATTCAACGAATGTGTGTTTTAAGCCCACTTTTTGAGTGGCAAATCATGTTTTAAGCCCACTATGTTTGGTGGCAAAACCGCATTTTTAAGCCCACCTGAAGGTGGCAAATTCAAACCATTTTCGCAAAACAAACATGACTTGAAATGTTTCAATTCTTGCGATTTAGTCTATACTTTCTTTGTGCGTACCACATAGTAAAGATAGCTTAAGAATCAATGAGAGCACATAATGTTTATAAAAGATCATATCATGATTAGTAGAGATCGATCTTTGATCGGGCGAGCGGGGGTGCTCAATTCATGACCTCCCCCCTTCGTACTTAAGTTCCTGAGTTGAGGCAACTTTGGTGACGACGGACACGTGGCCTTTAGGACGAGTCAGGGTTTCCTAAATTTCTCCAAAAACAAAATATTTAGGTGGCGACTTTATATTTGGCAAAGTAG
Source organism: Camellia sinensis (assembly GCF_004153795.1). Classification (NCBI taxonomy): domain Eukaryota; kingdom Viridiplantae; phylum Streptophyta; class Magnoliopsida; order Ericales; family Theaceae; genus Camellia; species Camellia sinensis. The sequence goes on along the minus strand of NW_021025707.1, from coordinate 596,379 downwards.
TCCAATTTTGGCATTATTTGATTTAAAATCGATTTTCCAAATAGATTTGCCGAATTGGACTCTTTGGTGTTTATCAGTTTCACATTGCACTTGTGGGACTAGATTCAGAACTGCGGGAGTCCCAACTGATGCACAATCGAATCCCCATTCCCATCGAATCTGTCAATGTGGGGTATCTTAAATTTCTTCGGTAGTCTGATTGAAGCCTTAGTGTACCCATCTCTGATATCCAGAATGGAGTTGAAGCCCTGGGATTTCTTCAATGCTTTCTCTAATCTAGCAATCTTGACCAAGGATGGATCAATTTCATTGATATCAAAAGGAAAGGTTCCTGTGGGAGGTTGGATCAGAGGCCTATACACCGGAGCCAGGGGAAACATTTCTTGAAGATCTGGGATTTGGGGATAATCTCATCCTATGCAGCCATCCTTTGGTTTACAGTATCCATTGTTCTCTGGAAAGCAGTCATCGTGGCAAAAAATTCCTACGCATTTTGTGTTATATTTTGTGCCATTGTTGGTCTAGGTGAACTAGATGCTAGCGAACTGACTGAGTGAGAATGGATAGGTGTTTGCAGCGTGCTTTGTACTAGTGCTGCTGACTGTCTGTTCCTTCTTCATTGAGTAACTAGCAGAAGTGAGACCAACACAGGCTGGCCACCAACAAGGTCTTGAGCTTTGCAAAGCCTGCCAAAGCGAGTCCACACAACTTAGGGAATATCGGGTCTTTCTGAAGCTATGATGGTAAAACTACCTGGCAAAAAGAAAGAAAGAAAAACATAATCAAAATTGGACAGCACTTCGGCCTCACAACAGTCATAACACACAGCTGAACTGTAATCTCCATTGAACTCCGTTCTCAAACTCATACTGATATGAACCATCCTGTACAGTCTCACTGTAAAAGCACATACCAAGTAAAAGAACCAAAACACCCTTATGAGGGGGTAAGGTTACCCTGTCCTAGATTTTTGAAATGATCTAGGCTGTATTATTTCAAACAATGACTTTCACAATATCCTGCAAATGGGTGGCATCATGTCCATGATTGGAATAGTCATTATAGCTTCACTATATGCAACTAGGTCAAATGGTGGAAAGGGTGCCTCAACAAAATTACCTAATATAGCTCTCACACCTAACACCAAGAAGTGAAAGGAGGATCAAGCGGTACAGCGATAATCCAGATCCAAGGGTTGTGTTTCCAATATGGCAGAGCCCATGACCGGTCAGCCTTTTGGCAAGCCTTTTGGGAAAGTCTCTGTCAAACCGTCCAGGAATAGCGGATAAAAAACACAGTGACTTAAAGTAACCATGCAAATGAAATGCAAAGAACATGTAAGTGTAGATAAAATTTCACATCATGAGTTTCAAGTCAAGTTCTCTAAATCCCCAGCAGAGTCGCCAGAAACTGTAGCTCGCTTTTTGTGCTCCTTTCAGAAGACGAATAGCCCTACAGTTCGGACTTCCATGGTTCTGAATCTGATTTCACAAAGTGCAATGTGAAACAGTGAAAACACAAAAGAGTCAAAATCTGAAAATTCTTTTGGAAAATCGATGTTCCAATCAAATGCCACAAATGGACTGCTTTTCCAGATTTCAGAGTTGCCACCTAAATAATTTTGGAAAATTTAGAAAACCCGAGAGTCGTGCCAAAGATGACTTATCCGGCATCACCAAAGTGTCTTGGCTCATAACTTAGGCACGAGAGGGGAAGGTTATGGATTGAGCACCCCACCCGCCCGATCAAAGATTAGCCTCTATGTAGACACCCCATTTTTTATAGCCCTTAAGACTTGGGCGATATTGATTGCGCACTTGGTGATGAAAGTTGTACGGTGCAAAGGTGCGATGTCTTCAGCAAGGAGAGAGTTAAATCCCAATGTTACACCTCATTTTGGACCAAAACTATATTTTGAACAAAGATTTTAGACCTTAAAATCCTCTCTTTCAAAATAATTTTGAAATGAAGTTTCTACGATGTTCCGAGGCACTCATTCCATTAAATGTTGCGCTTTTTGGTAAACCGAGGAAGGACAAAGTGGAAATGCATGAAAGAGAGGTGAAATTTTTGAAAAATCTTTAAAACACCTTATTTAGAGGTTTGGGGTTGAAGAAAATAGGAGGAGAGGGAAGAAACCAAGTTGGGGGAGAAGTTGGGCATGAACCGTTACGAGAGAGTCGAGCAGCCCTCGCTAAATCGGGCCTATCCGTTAGCACACTTGGAATTTTGAGGTGAGGCTGCAGCCATTGGAAAGAAGACTTCTGGGGCTTCCATTTAGGCACAAGAATGACCTACAAAGGAGTCCAGATGAAGGAGATATGTCTAATTGAAGTCGGGGCCAGAAACCATTCTTTGCTTTCTAGTCATTAGTGAAGCTTGTCGGCCATGTGTCGGCCACAAATGGCCTTTGTCGGTCATATGTCGTCCAAAAGGGGTTCTTTTCGACCACAAAAAGAGGCCGGTCGGCCACCAATGTTCAGAAAGCTCAGAATTTGCAGATATTTCTCCTCCAGCTGCTCTACAATGTGCTAGCTGTCCTGTATTCAGATATTTTGACCCAAGGCTTGTATTTTGCTATATATGGAGGCCATATCTCTCATTTTGGAAGGTTAGCAAATTTTGGAAGCCTCTCTCTCTAAAAATCCTCTCTCTAGAATCCTCTCTCTCTCTCTTCTTGTTTTAGGCTTGAAAGTTAGAATTCTCTACACATTTGCACACTTGCCCTTAACCAAATTGGACCACCTTGGAGCTAAGGCCTCTTGGGACTTATTTTGGGCTGTTGGAAGCTTGTTTAAGCCGAAGAGAGTGGCTGATTTGTGCTGTGCTTCAAAGGTATAAGGGTTACCTCAATTTAAGCTTGTTTTGCATGCTTGTTTTGCAACCTTTTCAAACTGTTGTTGGCCTGGTTTTCAACTACAAAGACCTCTGTTTTTAAGGTTTAAAAATGGTGGTTTAAGCCCTTTTCGGAGTAAGGGTTGGTCCATCCTTCTTGTAGCTTGCTTGCTAAGTTGTTATGCCTTCTTTCAAAGTTGTTTTAAATCAAAATTTTTGGCCTTTCGAACCTCTGAAAATCAGAGAATTTCCAGTGGTAAAAATCATGTTTTGAGGTCCAAAATAGGAGGGGTTGGCCTCCCCTCCTTGTGTCTTGCTTGCAAGTGTAGATAGCCTAGCATGTGAGCATGTTTTTCTACCTTTTTATGACTTGATCTCAGCATGTTTTAGCTACTAATTTGCCATGATTTAGCTATGTTTTAAGCTGTCTTGGTCATATGAGCCTTGTCTTGCATGGTGTAGTGCAAATGCCTTCACTAGCTTTGTGTTTTAGGCCTCTAACATGCTTTTCTTGAGTTGATTGCATGATATAGCATCATTTAACATGTGATTTCAATGCATATACCTCTGTTACAGTCTCACTTATTCCAATCTTTCATCGCTTTTGAGAGTGGTGTTTTGAGCCTTGCTTGCGAGCAAACATGTGCGCATGATTTTCTTGTCTTTTGTGCTTCAATCTTGACATGTTTTAGCCATTGATTTGGCATGTTTAAGCTCTGTCTAAAGTTGGTTTGGTCATTTAAGCTTGATATTGCATGCCTCTAGTGTAATGCTCTTCACTAGTTTTCATGCTCTTAGGCTCTTAGCATGTCTTGCATGTGTTGCTTGCATGTTGTAGCACTATTTTTCATGTCATTTTAGCATTGAAAAGTCTGTAACCTTCCTCCATGCTTCACTCTTTCATTTCGTTTTGAAAGTGGCCTTGAGCCTCTTGTTGGCTTGAGTGTGGAATTGAGGCTCTCATGCCTAATGGTTTAACTTCCCCGGGGGTTCATTACCAACAGCATGAGACTTCTTTCATGCTCAAGGTACTCGTGGCTTAGCCCCTCTTTAAAATTAGAGCACTTTCACTATGGACTTAATCGGTTAAAAGGCTAATTGGTAAAGTAAAATGTGTAAACAAAATTGAACAAGTAAAATATGAACAAGATAAGTATATTTTGTTACATTGCATGTGTTTGGATCGAGCGTTAGTCCAAACACAAGAAATGTGGGACATTTCATACTCAAAGTGATGAAATGTGTCACGCTTCTTAGTCGGCGTTACCCTTGATCATGCATGATATGGTGGTGGCTATTTGAGTCTTATGTGTGCATTCATTAAGCTTGTACAAGCTTGATTCTTTGGCTACCATGCATTAAAATGCTTGATTAGTGGCCTGAGAGCCAAGTGCCACACTTGTTTGAGCTTGAGAAATGATAAGGAGGGTGGCAGTACACACATTTCCTGAAAAATACATTGCTCTGCCTCTGTTGCAGCAAAAGTAGAAGCCTGGAAAAAGTAGTGGCCGACCGACCACATGAAGTAGTCGACCGGCCACCTAGACTAGCCGACCGTCTAGTTAAGGTGGCCGACGTCCACCTTCTATGACCGACAGCCACCTTTTGTGGTCAACCTGCCACCAGTCCATTTTGGTACCGAAATGTTCCTGTTTTGGACCAGCAACAGTCTGAAATTTGGTTCGATGTTCAGAAAATAGAGAAGGTGCAAACAGAGGCAACCGACGGCAAGGCGATGGATTTTCGGGAGGAAGCCAACCGAGCATGCATGTCTCCCTTGTCCGCGAGGCCACTTTATTACTTTAATTAGTTTCTGTAACTAGTTAATCAATTCGATTTGTAATATTTTAATTAGCTTAGCATAGCTTGTTATTCAATTATGTTGTACTAATTAGTTAACTAGAATAGTTAATTAGTTGTTTTGTAATAATTAGCGTAGCTAGTTAGTTCATTCAAACCCTCCTTCGGGAGGGCACAATGTTGTAATAAATGTATGTGTATGTGTGTGTGCATGTCTTCCAACCCTATGTCTTTCTCCCTTTTACTTAACCGCTTTCGATGGTTAGATTAGGGATCATTTTCGATTAGCATACCTTATGTTTGCATGTTTGCGTCATTCATTTGTCTTGCATGCACCGAGGCCCGGCGCATCATACAAACTGCATTGTATTTCAATACACTTCTTTGAATACATGTTTATCGCATGCTATCAAAGTGTTGCAAATCATATGCCATATTAGTAGCTGAGCCTATTAATTGCATTATTGCATGTGTTGCATTAGTCACTTAACATAGTTAGGATCATGCATATTTCTAGCTAGCTTTTGTTTTGGCATGGAGTACACTGTAAGTTTTATGCTTTAGCATACTTGCATGAGTGTGAGTGTTGCCATGTTTCACATGCTTGCCATGAGGCTGCTTACTTGCTAAACTGCATGAATTCCTATAGATGAAGGCTTTGTTGTTTGAATTGGAACAATTCAACGAATGCGGGTTTTAAGCCCACTTTGCGAAGTGGCAAATCATGTTTTAAGCCCACCATGTTTGATGGCAAATCCACTTTAGCCCACTTGAAGGTGGCATTTTCAAACCATTTTCGAAAACAAACACGAGTTGAATTCATTCCAAGTGTTGCGACTTAGTCTATACTTGCTTGTACGCGTCACATAGTAAAGTTAGCTAATAACCAGAATAAGAACACATGTGTTTATAAAACAACGCATCATGTTTAGTAGAGGCCGATCTTTTGATCGGGCGAGCGAGGGTGCTCATTTCAAGACCTTCCCCTCTCGTATCCAAGTTCCTGAGCTGAGGCAACTTTGGTGATGACGGACACATGGCCTTTGGCATGAGTCAGGGTTTCCTAAATTTTCCAAAAACAAAATATTTAGGTGGCGACTTTGTAATTTGGCAAAGCAGTCTCGTTTTGGCATTATTTGATTCAAAATCAATTTTCCAAAAATATTTGCCGAATTGGACTCTTTGGTGTTTATCAGTCTCACATTGCACTTTGTGAGATTAGATTCGGAACCCTGATAGGAGTCTGAATTGTAGGACCAATTCGAGCTCTCCGAAAGGGGGCGCGAAAAAGTCGAGCTTCAGTTTCTGGCGACTCTGCCGGGGACTTGGAGAACTTGACTCGAATATCATGATATGTTGTTTTGTTTACACTTATGTGTTTCTTTGCATTTCATTTTCATTGGTGCGCCTATGTCAAAGTGTTTACCGTCTACTATTCTTGAACGGTTTGCCGGAGGCCTGCTTGGAAAGGCTTGCCATATGGCTGACCGGTTGTGGGCTCTGCCACGATGGGAAGACAAACCTTGGATCTAGACTACCGTTGTACCATTTGATCCTCCTTTCACTTCTTGGTCTTAGGAGCGAGAGGTATATTAGGTGGTCTTGCTGAGGAACCCTTTTGACCGATTAACCTAGTTGTATATCGGAAGCCTTAGAGACTGTTCCAAACTAGGACAGGTTGCTCACCCAAATGCAGGATTGTATGAAACCGCATGCGTACGTAGTGAACCCGTAGCTCCTGACGAAACTAGGACAGGGTAACCCTACCCCATCATAGGGTTGTTTTGGCTCTCTTTAACTGGTATGTGCCTTACAATGAAACTGTACAAGGATGTGCATATCAGTTGCCAAGTTGGTATTTGTTTTGGGGCAGAATTCAGTAGAGAGCACAATCATTCAACTGTGATCATATCTGTTCTAGTGGAATCAGGCTAAGATGTTGTTTGTTTTCTCTTTTGCAAGGTAGTCCTGGAGCCATACCATCAGAAGGCTCCAATATCCCCCAGGTACTCTGGACTTGTGTTGATAGACTTTGTCAGGTCAGAAATTGTTCAGAAGCAACCTATGTTTACCTCATCCCCACTGGTTACAAAACGAAGGAGGTTCAGGCAGAATACACCAGTGTCGTGTCTACAGCAGTCACCCCTCAGTTCACCTAGGTCTAGTCTGGTCTGGGAACAGTTGTCTGCATTCAGCTTAGCATGAGATCAATCACCCATACCCATGGCTCAACATCCCCTATCCAGTGTGGAAGAACTCATGCGGCATCTATAGCAAACAGTTGAAGCACTGTAGCAAGACGCTGCTTACCAAGTTGAGGTCACAGCCTGCCTAGCTGAGGTTGTAGCCCGCCAAGCAGAAGTGACAGATAGGCTTCAGGAACAACAGCCACAACCAACTGCGGCTTTTGCATCTCATGCACCTTCCATGGGTAACCCGACAGCCGGAGCCACTGCCCATACTGCTAATGTCCAAGAGACTCAAGGCAATCTGGCAGAGCCAATCCCAGCACAGGCCTCTAAAGCTCCTGTTCATCAAACCGGAGCTCCGTTCGAATTTGAGGTTGACCCAACTGCACTTAAGGTCAATAAACTGGAGAAGTTATTCAAACGAGCACAAGGAGTGAACTCTATCCCGGATTTAGAGGACGGGTATACTGAATCTACAGTTACCTTATCGGAGCGGTATAAAATGCCGCATATTGACCGCTTTGACGGCTCTGGACACCCAATGGTGCACCTCCGCCTGTTTTCTGATATCCTGAGGCTAATGGGTCTAACCCTAGCCCAAAAATTTTCTCTCTTTGGCCAAACCATATTTGGGATAGTCGGAATCCGGTATGCTAAATTAGAGGGTTCTGTGAAACAAAACTGGGAAGAGATGGCTGAGGCTTTTATTGTTCAATACTCCTTCAACACAAAGATCGAGGTCACAACTCGTGATCTCGAAGTCACCTGCCAAGAGCCAAAGGAGGGTTTCTCAGAGTTCGTGACGAGATAGAGAGCGAAGGCCTCGATGATGACTACAAGGCCTTCTGACAAAAATCAGATCATGATGATTGTTCAAAATCTGCATGGCAAGTTGTTGCAGAGGATGATTGTTCTCCCTCTATTTACCTTTTTGGACCTTCATGAAATGGGGTTTCAAATTGAGGATGCCCTCAGACAAAGGATCTTTGTGGAAGATAATGAGCCTTCGAAGCAGAATGTTGTTCGTAGTTCCAATACTACTACTGATGGTAGCACAACTGTGAAATGCTCAAAAGTAGACACTATCACCACTTCCCTCAATGGCCAAAAACCAACTACTTCAACTCGGCCCCAAGTCTGAAATTTTCATCCTCTTTACATGAGTCTTTCTCGAGCTTTGAAAATGTTGCGAGAAGAAGGGCACCTAGAGGTCCTAGAACCTTAACCCCTTCCAAATCCACTTCCACCAAGATATGACCCAGCTAAATACTGTGCCTTCCATCAACAAGCCGGTTATGACACTAACATTTGTTTTCGTCTTCGCTATGAAATACAAGATTAGATCGATAACGAGGTCAACGTTGCACCAGGCTCTGCAAAGTTTATCGGTACTGGATCGATGAACTTGGGGGATAATGTGATTATGTGATCGAGGGATGAACCACCTACTGAGGGCGCACATTTTTACTCTAGATATGGCGGATGGCATGCACTGTTTTGAGCAATGTGCGAGTGTTGGTTATTTTACTTTCTGACTTGGGTATTGAGTCAGTTCTGTTGTGTTGTATTGAGTCTGTTTCATTGTATCGAGTTAGTCTCGTTGTGTTAGAGTCGGGTGATTTCGGGGGTGTTACCTCGAGCATCACTTTCTTGTTTTGTGTTTGTCTTTTACACTCTTTGTTTTGTGTCTGTTTTGGCCTTTGAGCCAGTTGTGCCAGAAGCCATGAATGAAACAGCAGAGATTTTCACCTACTTTTCTGTGCCTTGAAATCATTGCATTGACCTAAGTTTTTCAAAACTTTTCTAACACTGTGTTGAAAAACAAAGAGGAAGGAATTCCTCGGGATTTGCAAAAATTTGATCAAACTGAGAGAAAGAGAGCCATGCTAAGCCCTTAATGAATGAGATCATGTTTGTTAATGTGAGTACTAAGAAGGATCCTGGCTTGATCCAGATTGGTTCTACATTGCCTTCGACCTGAGCGACTAGTCGCTTTCTGAAAAGATTTCAAAAAATGTTTTGCGTGGTCCTATGAAGACCTTTGTGGAATCGCTCTTGAGATTGTACAGCATAGGATCGCTCTTAGCCTCAAGACTCGACCCCTTTTGCTTTCAAACCTTAAACTTTGACTCAGAATGTTCAAGCAAACAATCACAATACAAGGCTTGTATAGCCAGATCGGAAGCAACCCATACACTAGGGGCAGTAAGTTCGGACGTCGTCAAAGGAAGCTTGCAAAGTTGGATGAGAAGTAGCCCTTGAACTAGGGGTAAAAATGTCAGATGTGCTCAAAGATTCAAAAGATGGGTCATTCCGCAAACCAATGAAGACTGGCAAGAAAACCGAATTACAGAATCTGAAAGAAGAAAAGTATTGCTGAAGAACAACCAAGTTCCAATCCACAACACTAGGGGCAATTCAGACCCAGTTGGATGGACTCTTACATCATTAGTGAACAACAACCATTCTCCTAGATTCAGATGGCTTCGAGATCACAAAATCGATCAACACAGCCAAGTTAAACTTTTACCCTTGAGAGGTTCATTGGGTCGAAAACCCAGAAGAGCAAGCCAGGCAAAAGTTAAAGTAGAGAAAAAAAGAAGAAAAAGAACAAAAATGAAAAAATGAAGAAAATGAAAAAATAAAAAGAACAAGAAAAAAAAGAAAAGAATAGAAGAAAAGAAAAACGGAGTTCGCAAGGTTGAAAACCCGGAAGGACGGCTTTGGCAAAAGTAAGAGCACAAAAGGAGAGTGTCATCACCCGAGTGAACCTTATCCCGGAACTACGTACAGCCTAATTCTCATGTTTGGGATACGTAGGCAACTTCATCTTGATGTCCGACCCCAATCATTTTCAATTTGCTTAGCTCATCCATGTTGATTAGTTTATCCTTGTTCAAACTCAGCTATCTTATCCATGTGCAAATTGGCTTGTATTCGTTCAGACTCAGTTGTCCTATTCCATTAGAAAGATTCAGCTGCAACACAATTCAAGTTCAGATCTGAGGTTGTGCATCTCAAGAGTAAATTCTATGTTGGTCGAGTAGTGGCTATTTGCAAAATCAGTTTTTGAGAATTTTTAATGAGGTTGACTAATTCTCTCAAAAATTATTTCATTTTCCAAAATTGGATTATTTCTTGGACACCAAAAAAGGAAAATTTTCAGTGCTCACAACCTGACTTGCATGATTTTAATTCAGAAATTCGAACAAGTATGTTAATCTAACTCTCATTTTGGTTAAAATTGTTTTAGTAGAAAACCAAAACAAAAAATGGTCAAAATGATGAACTAGGGGCACAATCAAGTCAGGTTTTTTGTCTATTCCCCCATTATCAACGTACTTGCCAGAAAAGGCACGATACTTGCCGGAAAGGCACCATATTTGCCAGAAATGGCACAATTGAAGCTAACAACAGAGGGCTGAAGGCTCTCATATCCTCCAAACAGCGAGATATCAAGCCAAGTACGAAGCACAAACTGGAATGGAGCAGGATATTCCGCTCCCTCATTTAGACAGGTCTGATCGCATCCACACTGGCCAAGGGCATCATCAACTGATGTCAGTTGCAGATCTGCTGCAATCCAGTCGTAGCGCAACCCTTCTGTGGGAAAGCTTAATTGTTGTGAGTGAAAGAAGGAGAATCTAGTAGAATACTAGGGGCAAGAGCCCACAACTTCCTGTTTATCCATCAACCACCCTGGGGAGGGATAAAAAAAAGAGAGATTAAAGAATAAAGAGATATGCGCTGAGAGAAAAAGTGAAGAAAAGGGTTTTTTCAGAAAACTAGAGATTGAGTGCCAGAGTGATATGAGAATCACAAATGAGAAAGGATGGGAAACAATACCCGAAGAAACTGGCTCCTCATGAACTGAGAGGTCTCTCGCCATTGGAATACATTTGAGTGTTGTGTGTGTGTTTTTGTTTGTTTCGATTCTTGTTTTGGGTCATTTTGAGTGTCAATAGATGTGTTTAGGTTGTCTTACCTTTGTTTTCCTTTGTTGAGTGGCTTTGACTGTGGTCAATCGTAGGCTCAATACATGGTTAAGAACTCATTCTTAATTTCAATTTCAAAAAATAAATCGTTTTATGCTCAGAGTGCTGTCTCATTCTCCACATTTGTACGAAACAGGATTTGTTCTTTCATAAAACTGCAGGGTTCAACCCAGGTCATATGAGAACAATAGAACAAGGGCCTATCTGAAGCTATATAGGTTCTAGACTGCAAAGCAAAAGAAAAGAGGGAAAATCGAAGCATCTAAGTTTGTTTCAACTTCAGAAAGTTCTGAGATCGCATTCTGGATGTACCGTTTCAGGCATTGTCAATGCTCCAAAGAATGAGTGTACCTCTACCTCAACCTCAAGCTCAAGCTCACTTCAAGCCAGAATGGCGATCAGAAGTGTTCTCCCTGAGTACCATTACCTCCCAGAGGCATGTTGGCTGTGTTTGCAATGAGTTCCTAGGAGATTAACTACGATAGTGGAAACTAGAGCTCAATTGGCAATGCCTAGAACACAAAGGTTTAGAACTTTCGAGACTAAAGTTTGATTTGAATGCCCAGGGGGTGTATCCCTGCTTGAAATCTGTATGGCAGCCCCATAGATTGAGATAACATGTGTGCGCCTCAGTTCTGGATACTGAACCAACCTAGTTTGTCACCCCATTCGAGAATAGGGAAAGTTGTGAATAAGATCAGGAAGACAAGAAGCATCCGTGGCTTCTACATGCAGATGTTACTCCTTGTCAGCATTTCAGGACCTTTAAATGGTGAGTTGAAGGTAAGAATTCAAAGAACACAAGGGGGAGATCCCCATCAGAGTAGAGCGATTCATCGCTACTCGCTCCATGAGGTGCTTTCTAAAGGGCCACTTTGTTTGTTTATTGCATTCCGTAAACATTATGCTCTACATTGCTTGTAACATGTATCATATCATCGCACGTACTGCGTTTATTTGCATCTTGTGTTATCTTGTATCATTTATCCTTTCATGCTGAGCAGCGTTTAGGATCGTTGTGCCCTGGGGCTTTCTCAGGGCGCGTGAAGCGTGCTTCTAATTGCTTTTCTTAGGACCTCGTCTCACGATTTCAGCGTGGTTAGAGTGCACCTTTCCTCACATGATTTCAGCACGTTTGGAATTTATCTCAGGACGCATGGAACGCACTCTTCATTGGTTTTTCTTTGAACCTCTTCTCATAATTTCAGCGTGGTTAGAGTGTCCCATTCCTCACAGGATTTTAGCACGTTTGGAATTTATCTCAGGATGCCTGGAGCATGCTCCTGATTGGTTTTTCTTCGAACCTCTTCTCACGATTTCAGTGTGGTTAGAGTGTCCCATTCCTCACACGATTTCAGCGTGTTTGGAATTTATCTCAGGATGTGTGGAGCGTGCTCCTGATTGGTTTTTCTTTGAACCTCTTCTCACGATTTCAGCGTGGTTAGAGTGTTCAATTCCTCACACGATTTCAGCGTGTTTGGAATTTGTCTCAGGATGCGTGGAGCACGCTCCTGATTGGTATTTCTTCAAACCTCTTCTCACGATTTCAGTGTGGTTAGAGTGTTCTTTTCCTCACACGATTTCAGCGTGTTTGGAATTTATCTCAGGACGTGTGGAGCGCGCTCCTGATTGCTTTCTTCGAACCTCTTCTCACGATTTTAGCATGGTTAGAGTGCTCCTGTCCTCACACGATTTTAGCATGGTTAGAGTGCTCCTTTCCTCACACGATTTCAACGTGTTTGGAATTTATCTCAAGATGCGTCAAACGCGCTCCTGACAATTTTTCTTTAGACCTTTTCTCGCGATTTTAGCATGGTTAGAGTGCTCATTTCCTCACACGATTTCAACGTGTTTGGAATTTATCTTAGGTTGCGTGGAGCGTGCTCCTGATTGGTTGTTTTCGAATCTCTTCTCACGATTTCAGTGTGGTTAGAGTGTTCTTTTTCTCACATGATTTCCGCGTGTTTGGACTGAGCGGTTGTTTTCGAACCTCTTCTCACGATTTCAGCGTGGTTAGAGTGTTATTTTCCTCACACGATTTTCGCGTGTTTGGACTGAGTGATTGTTTTTGGACCTTTTCTCGCAATTTTAGCGTGGTTAAAGTGTCCCCTTCCTCACACGATTTCAGCGTGTTTGGGATTTGTTCTTCCTCCTCTCACAATTCCAGCATGGTTGGAGCATGTCACCCTTTGCATCTACTGCATTGTTCATTTGTCACCTACATCCTTTCCATGTTAAGCTTAGTTTGGCACGTGCCCATACATTTCGTTTGTTGAAGCATGGTTTTGTGATAATGTGTATGCGCCTATTCTACTAAGAGAATTGTGGTCTGAGGGTTTCGACACCTTTTATGTGTTAGGCGTGGTCTGTTTTGTGTCCATACCTTTTCTAGGTAAAATGTGGTTCGGCTTGTGCCTTATTCACTGCATCCATTGCATCCATTGTATTATACTTTGTTTTGTTGCATTCAGCATTTAGGATCACGATTTTTCCACTGCAGATCATTCCTCACTTATAGCATACCACCCAATTTTTCTGCGAAACACAAAGTTCTGCATGTGCACACGCCTATTCCACTAAGAGAATTATGGTTTAAGGTCTCCAGCACCTTTTCTGTGTTAAAGGTAGTTTGATTTTGCATCTCCATCTCTTTATGATATTTGTGTAGTTTTGCACTATTTGTGGTTAGATGACTTAATTAGATTGCATATCATTTGCATTGTTTCATTGCACAGTATATCATTACACTATTTTGTTGCATTACGTATCTTTTTGCATCCTGCTCCTGAACTACGTTGGTTTGATTCCATGCAAAGGGATACGTATGCAACCCTCGGGTTCAACCAACTGCATTTACATTTTGTTTATTTGTCCAAGTCTTACGGCATTGTCAAAAATGGGTCGACACAGGGCTTTGACATTTACTCATGCCATTTCATGACTCTGAGCTTTGTTAAAGAGGGGCAACTATAGACACCACATTTTTAACTGCGCTTAAGACTTGGGTGCTATTGATTGCTTACTTGGTGATGAAAGTTATACAGTGCAAAAGTTCGATTTCTTTAGCAAGGAGAGAGTTAAATCCCAACCTCACACCCCATTTTGGACCAAAACTATTTTTTGACCAAATATTTTAGACCTTAAAACCCTCTCTTTCAAAATATTTTTGGAATAAAGTTCCTACGATGTTCCAAGGCTCGCATTTCGTTAAATGTTGTGCTTTTCAGTAAATCGAGCAAGGACAAAGTGGAAATGCATGAAAGAGAGGTGAAATTTTTGAAAAATCTTTAAAACACCTTATTTAGAGGTTTGGGGTTGAAGAAAATTGGAGGAGATGGAAGAAACCAAGTTGGGGGAGAAGTTGGGCATGAACCGTTACGAGAGAGTCAAGCAGTCCTCGCTAAATCGGGCCTATCCATTAGCACAATTGGAATTGTGATGTCAGGCTACAACCATTGGAAAGAAGACTTCGAGGGCTTTAATTTAGGCACAAGAATGACCAGCAAAGGAGTCCAGATGAAGGAGATATGCCTAATTGAAGTCGGGGACAGAAACTAGTCTTTCCTTTCCAGTCACTAGTGAAGCTTGTCGGCCATGTGTCGGCCACAAATGGCCTTTTGTTGGGCCATATTTCATCCAAAAGGGGTTATTGTCAACCACAAAAAGTAGCCAATCGGCCACCAATGGTGGCCGATGGGCCACAAATGCCCAGAAAGCTCAGAATTTGCAGATATTTCGACTCAAGGCTTGTATTTTCCTATATATAGAGGCCATATCTCTCATTTTGGAAGGTTAGCAAATTTTGGGAGCCTCTCTCTCTCTAAAAATCCTCCCTATCTACAATCCTCTCTCTCTTCTTGTTTTAGGCTTGAAAGTTAGAATTCTCAACACATTTGCACACTAGCCCTTAACCAAATTGGACCACCATGGAGTTGAGGCCTCTTGGGACTTATTTTGGGCTGTTGGAAGCTTGTTTGAGCCGAAGAGAGTGGCTGATTTGTGTTGTGCTTCAAAGGTATAAGGCTTATCTCATTTAAGCTTGTTTTGCATGCTTTTTTTTGCCACATTTTCAAACTATTTTTAGCCTGGTTTTCAACTATAAAAACCTCTTGTTTAAGGTTTAAAAATGGTGGTTTAAGCACTTTTTGGAGTTAAGGGTGGTCCACCCTTCTTGTAGCCTGCTTGCTAAGTAGTTGTGCCATCTTTCAACGTTGTTTTAACTCAAAATTTTTGGCCTTTCTAACCACTGAAAATCAGAGAATTTTCAGTGGTAAAAATCATGTTTTGAGGTTCAAAATAGGAGGGGTTGGCATCCCCTCCTTCTGTCTTGCTTGCAAGTGTAGATAGCCTAACATGTGAGCATGTTTTTCTATCTTTTTGTGACTTGATCTCAGCATGTTTTAGCTACTAATTTGCCATGATTTAGCTCTGTTTTGAGCTACCTTGGTCATATGAGCTTTGTCTTGCATGGTTGTATTGCAAATGCCTTCACTAGCTTTGTGTTTTAGGCATCTAACATGCTTTGCTTGAGTTGATTGCATGATATAGCGTCATTTAACATGTGATTTCAGTGCATATACCTCTGTTACACTCTCACTTATTCCACTATTTCATCGCTTTTGAGAGTGGTGTTTTGAGCCTTGCTTGCGAGCAAACATGTGCGCATGATTTTCTTGTCTTTTGTGCTTCAATCTTGACATGTTTTAGCCACTGATTTGGCATGTTTAAACTCTGTCCAAAGTTGGTTTGGTCATTTAAGTTTGATATTGCATGCCTCTAGTGTAATGCTCTTCACTAGTTTTCATGCTCTTAGGCTCTTAGCATGTCTTGCATGTGTTGCTTGCATGTTGTAGCACTATTTTTCATGCCATTTCAGCACTGAAAAGTCTGTAACCTTCCTCCATGCTTCACTCTTTCATTTTGTTTTGAAAGTGGCCTTGAGCCCCTTGTTGGCTTGAGTGTGGAATTGAGGCTCTCATGCCTAATGGTTTAACTCCTCCGGGGGTTCATTACCAACAACATGAGACTTCTTTCATGCTCAAGGTACTCGTGGCTTAGGCCCTCTTTACAACAGTCTGGAATTTGGTTCGATGTTCAGAAAATAGAGAAAGTGCAAACAGAGGCAATCGACGGCAAGGCGATGGATTTTCGGGAGGAAGCCAACCGAGCATGCATGTCTCCCTTGTCCGCGAGGCCACTTTATTGCTTTAATTAGTTTCTGTAACTAGTTAATCAATTCAATTTGTATTATTATAATTAGCTTAGCATAGCTAGTTATTCAATTATGTTGTACTAATTAGTTAACTAGAATTGTTAATTAGTTGTTTTGTAATAATTAGCGTAGCTAGTTAGTTCATTCAAACCCTCCTTCGCGAGGGCGCAATGTTGTAATAAGTGTGTGTGTATGTGCATGTCTTCCAACCTCATGTCTTTCTCCCTTTTACTTAACCGCTTTCGATGGTTAGATTAGGGATTATTTTTTATTAGCATACCTTATGTTTGCATGTTTGCGTCATTCATTTGTCTTGCATGCAACGAGGCTCGGTGTATCATACAAACTGCATTGTATTTCAATACACTTCTTTGAATACATGTTTATCGCGTGCTATCAAAGTGTTGCAAATCATATGCCATATTAGTAGCCGAGCCTATTAATTGCATTATTGCATGTGTTGCATTAGTCACTTAACATAGTTAGGATCATGCATATTTCTAACTAGGTTTTGTTTTGGCACGGTGTACACTGTAAGTTTTATGCTTTGGCATACTTGCATGAGTGTGAGTGTTGCCATGTTTCACATGCTTGCCATGAGGCTATGTGCGTACTTGCTAAACTAAATGAATTCCTATAGATGAAGGCTTTGTTGTTTGAATTGGAACAATTCAACGAATGCGGGTTTTAAGCCCACTTTGCGAAGTGGCAAATCATGTTTTAAGCCCATCATGTTTGATGGCAAATCCGCACTTTGGCCCACTTGCGAGCAGCACTTTCAAACCATTTTCGAAAGAAAACATGAGTCAAATTCATTCCAATTCTCGCGATTTTAGTCTATACTTGCTTGTGTGCGTCACATAATAAAGTTAGTTGAATAATCGGAATAAGAACACATGTGCTTATCAAACAATCTATCATGTTTAGTAGAGGCCGATCTTTTGATTGGGCGAGTGGGGGTGCTCATTTCAGGACCTTCTCCTCTTGTACCCAAGTTCCCGAGCTGAGGCAACTTTGGTGATGACGGACATGTGAGCTTTGGCACAAGTCAGGGTTTCCTAAATTTCCCAAAAACAAAATATTTAGGTGACGACTCTGTAATTTGGCAAAGTAGTCCAGTTTTGGCATTATTTGATTCAAAATCAATTTTTCAAAAATATTTTCTGGATTGGACTCTTTGGTGTTTATTAGTCTGACATTTCACTTTGTGAGATTAGATTCAGAATTGTGACAGGAGTCCGAACTGTAAAACCAATTCGAGCTCTCCAAGAGGGGGGCGTGAAAAAGTCGAGCTACACTCTACTAATCATAATGTAATTTTTATTTACGTTATATGCTCTTGTTCCGATTTTATTAGCTATTTTTACTATGTGACGCACATAAGTATACACTAGTTTTCCAAAAATTGGAACATTTGATTTCATGTTTGTTTTTTGAAAAGAGTTTGTGAATATGCCACTTGAAAAAGTGGGCTTAAAATGGGCATTAATCAAACTATCCCAATTCAAGATCCACAGGCATTCAAACAGTTATATCATTTAAGCAAATAGCCTCACGGAAGTATTCTTGGCATGGCAACACAAACATTCGATGCAAGATGCTAAAGCTCAAAATTGCTCACCTAGTACTCTGAGCCAAAACAAAGCAAACTAATTAGAAAAATATGCATGCTCCTAATTTAATGCAATATGACTAAATACAGTGCACACATTATGTAATTTATAGGCTCGACTATGAGCATGGCATATGGTTCCATTGAAGACATACGATAAAACACATATTCAAGCAATGAATTTGAGCATTGATATTGGGTTAGTCTGATGAGCCGAACCTTGGATGCATGCAAGACAATGGATGCAACGCATAACATTCCTAATTTGAAAAACGATGTTCTATACTAGCCATCGTAAGCAAGTAAGTAAAAAGGAGAAAGACGTGGGGTTGGAAGACATACAACTTATTACACATTTGCCCTTGTGCAAGAGGGTGCGAATCAAAGTCTGAGAGTCCGAATTAAACTAATTATTACAAAACCGGATGAATAAATTAAAGAATTAACTAACTAGCTACTCTATTACAACAAGGATAATAATGAGAAATGAACTAGCTATCTAAGTTAACTAGCTATAACAATTACAAATAAACAATAATAATAAATTAATTACAACAATACTCGGAGCATTAATTTACAACGATGATGCAAGCAAGGATGCACAAAGGTTGCATGCACAGTGTCTAAGAATAGGTCTGTCAGCCTAGGCCCGCTCTGTTTTACCTTCAGCCTCTGCCCTTTGTTTTTTGCAAAACATACTGCTGACCAAACACTGATGGCTGGTCGTGCCACAATGAGGCCTGGCCAATAAGGCCGGTCGTACCTTGATTTTATGCAAAATCCTGTTTTGTGCTCTGAAGTAAAACAGTGTAGACAAAGTTATTCTGAACTCTGTTTGTCCCTGTCATACTTCTCTGTCATGGGAAAGCCTTAAGAGGTTGGAATTGTTTCCAAAACCATCAATTAGCAAATTGCTTGCTTGATGATTTCGACCACAATTTGGACAAATATCAATAAATGCAATGAACAATAACCACCCCTCCCTCTTATCACAAAGTAAACTCAAAGAGGGAGGTAGAGATGCTTCAAGGTTCATCAAAACATCATGAATTGACATATGATGACCTTTGACACAGTGGACTCGGCATAACGTCCGGCCGAGCCCAAACAATATACTTCATTTTCTTTATGTGTGTTGGTTCATTTTAAGCCAAATTCATTAGTCTTTACCGTTCTTTAACCCATTTGTCCAAGGTGATTGTTATGTCCACTAAAGATTACGTCCATTAAGTGAGAAATTTGTTAAACGGGAAGTGATTCTTAACATGAAAAAGAGATTATGCTGTTGACAGTGAACCTCCGTAGAGATTAAGCCATTAAGCATAGATCTCTAGTTCATGTTTTGAATAATCATCAACCGATTGAAATAACTCTCAAATGAAAGAAATGAATGGTAAGTTGGTTATTAAAATGAGGTTCTTAAACATCGAAATTAGTTAAAGAAAAGCTTAGAACAACATGCAACAAGCTATATATGCGCTATATATGCAAACTTATGAGACAACAAGCAAACTAATCGAAGCATGAATTAATTAAACAACCTAGGACAGCCCTAAAACAACCCTTTATGGGTGAAAAATAGTGGTTCAAAGTGCATGAAAAGAGCCTAAGAAGATGAGCAACAAAGAAAGAAAACAAGGCTAGTAAGCAAGAACAAGGAAGGATAGCTAACCCCTCCATTTTTGAAACCTCAAAGCATGATTTGTATCCTCTTTTTAACTCTGAAAATCAATTTAGAAAAAAAAAAAGAAAAAGAGTGTAAAAGCAAGGGTTTGAGCTATAGGTAAAGGTAGAAGAAAAAGTGTTAAGTCTCTCTACCCTTTAGTAGCTCTCGAGACCCAAACTTAGACACTTGAAGGGAGATCAAAACAATACAAAACTACAAGAACTAGATAGCAATAGATACAACAAGAAGTAAAAGAGAAGATGATAAGCTTATACCTCTCAAAGAAGTGAGCTTTTGTTTGTAAATCAAACTAAGCCCAAACACACTCTCAAGCTTGAATTGTGGTGTTCAAGGCTCAACCATGGTTCCAAGGCTAAGGTGTGAAGGTGTATATGGTGTATGGATATGGGTTCAAGGTGATAAGCTTACTCAAAGGGTTGCTTGCATAAGAAAAAGGAGCTTTCAAGAAGGTGTATAAGCATTTTAGAAATTCTTCAACCCTCAAAACAGAGATACAACTTCATTTTTATAGAATTTGAGCAAGGGAGGTCATAAATATCTTCAAAAATGGACAGCTGGCGGGCTCCCACACAAAACAGTGTTCCTCGCTACTAAGGCACGGCCGGCCATCAATAGTCACGACCGGCTCTGAATGAGACACGACTGGGCCTCAATGTGATCCCCTGTTTTTCTGCTTTAGATTCAGCACCGGGTGGTACAATGCGCAAAAATGGATTTTTAGGATATAATCAGTGGGAATATGAAAGGTTTGGGATTGTTTTGGAGCTTAATAATAGCCCCTTCATTGAGACCTCGAACCACGCACAACACCACTTTCATCATTAAGTGTACCGAGCAAAGCACTTGAGTCTTGCGGGTGGTCAAAAATGGGGTGTCTACAAAGTTGAGGGAGCAGTTCTTAATGCCCAAGCAGCTAAACATGCCCGTAGCAGAGTTTGAGGCAGCCTTTACTAGCCTATTTAGATTTTCACCAAAGTTAGTGGTGACAGAGAAGCGCTGTTGTGTGGAGTTCGAGAAAAGGTTGAGGACCGGGCTTTTTTTCAAGGTAGCTAGTTCAATGATTAGTGATTACAGGTGACTTGTAAAGTCGGCGGCTCATGTTGAGACCATAATGCAGATGGAGAAGGAGCAGATGAGGCGCTCTAAGAGGAGTTAGGATGTTCAGGGAGATAGTAAGAGGCAAAAGGGTTCTACCCCACAGTTGTCCCAGGGAGCACAGTCAAAGTCCACTTTTCCAGTATCGAGTTCGGGTTTTGGGAGAAGTGGTCAGGGAGGTTCCACTTGCTTTAAGTGTTGCCAGTTGGGCCACAGGTCTTTAACTTGCCCGCAAAGGGGGAGGAGGGCAACAATTTGTTTCGTCTACGGCTCGTTCTTAGAGCCAGAGTCAAGGGAGAGGACAGCCGCTCAATTGTTATCAGTGTGGGTAGGCAAGGCACTTGAAGAGGTTTTTTCCTTAGTTGGGTGGCACACCTGGTGTGTTTAGTTCGAGGCAAACACAAAGCCACTAGCCTGAGCAGTCAGTACAGGCATCGAGGGCCAACTAGGGAGCCTCTTCGGCTTAGTGCATCAGACTTATGCTCTGAGGGATGAGCAGGTGAGGGAGAGACCTTCAGGGCGTGTGTATGCTGTTACCATGCTAGACTTAGTGCTAGGACCTTCAATTGTGAGAGGTACTTTCTTGTTATGCAATTATGTTGCCAATGTGTTGATTGATATGGGTGCATCCCCTCTTTTATTTCATATGCATTTGCATCGGCATTGGGGTTAGAATTGGCTTGGTTAGCATCTCTACTTAGGGCAGATTCACCTATTGGTGGTGAGATTGTTTTGGAACAAGGTTCCGATCACCGACTTTCTTTTGCATTTGTGTTGATTGACATGTCGAGTTTTGATGCTATATTGGGTATGGACTGGTTGTCATCGTATTTGGTTGCCATACATTGTTACCATCAGAGGGTTACGGTATCTACTTTGAGTGGTGATTATTTTTATTTCATGGGGGACAGAGCCGATAGAGTTTTATCACCAATGTATGATCCACGTGGTCGGAGTGAGCTTAGTTGTCTTCTTGAAAACTTCTTGGGTAGTGAGTGTGATGAAGTTCGAGTTGATTTGCCAAAGGAAGTTTATGAATACCCAGATGTCTTTTTTGAGGATCTCACTAGCTTACCACCTCATCGTAAGGTCGAGTTCTCTATTGAGTTAGTGCCTGACATAGCACCAATTTCTATGGCACTATATAGATTTGCACCCACCGAATTAAGTGAGTTGAAGATTCAACTCCAGAAATTGTTAGATAAGGGTTTTATCCGCCCTAGTGCTTCGCCTTAGGGAGCACCGACTTTCTTTGCCAAGAAGAAGGATGGTGCCTTGCAGCTTTGTATTGATTACCAAAAGTTGAACCAGGTAACTGTTAAGAACAAGTACCCAATGCCATGCATAGATGATTTGTTTGACCAGTTGAAGGGGCCTTGTTGCTTCTCTAAGATAAACTTGAGGTCGGGTTACCACTAGTTAAGGGTAAGAGAGGAGAATATCTAGAAGATGACATTCTGTATGCGGTATGGCCATTATGAGTTCCTAGTGATGCCTTTTGGGCTAACCAATGCACCAGCCGTGTTTATGGATTTAATGAACCGAATCTTCCGTGAGTTCTTAGACCGTTTTGTGGTCATCTTTGTGAACGACATCTTGATCTACTCACCCTCCGAGGAGGAACATGAGGAACACCTGCGAGTTGTACTCGAGTTGCTTAGAGCCCACAAACTGTATGCGAAGTTCAGAAAATCTGAATTCTGGTTGAAAAAAGTCAAGTTCTTAGGCCACGTAGTATCTAGAAAAGGAGTGACTATAGATTCATTCAAGATAGAAGCCGTATAAGATTGGGAACAATCTAAGAATGCTTTTCAGATCCGTAGTTTCTTGGGGTTTGCCGGGTGTTACCGTTGGATTGTGAAAGATTTCTCTAGATTAGCTTCACCATTAACTAGACTGACGAGGAAAGGAATTAAGTTTGTATGAAGTGAGACTTGTGAGAAGTTATTTCAAGAGCTTAAGGTTAGACTTACCACTGCTTTAGTATTGATTATTCCGGAGAGGGGTTTGGGCTATTCGGTGTATTATGATGCTTCATGGGAAGGTTTGGGTTGGGTATTGATGCAAGAGGGGCAATTAGTAGCTTGTGGCTCATGGCAATTGAAAACGCATGAGTTGAACTACCCTACTCATGACCTAGAGTTAGCAACAACAGTCTTTGCCTTGAAGATTTGGAGACATTATTTGTATGGTGAGAAGTTTGAAGTATTTTCTGATCACAAGAGTCTGAAATATCTGTTTACACACAAAGACTTAAATTTGAGGCAGAGAATGTGGATAGAGTTTATAGAAGATTATAACTTTGGGTTGTATTATTATCCAGGAAAGGCCAATGTTGTGGCTGATGCCTTGAGTAGGAAATCCATTGGTAGTGTGGCTAGTATTGCCATTCGGGGAATGGGAGATGTTGGGCTCTATTGGTGAGTTTGACTTGCATCTTGGCGAGTCCATTGAGTCGACAGCTTTGTTTACCATGGTTGCTTAACCTACACTTATGAGTCGAGTTGTAGAAGCATAGAGGGGCAATTCCAAGGTAGAAGCCCTTCGGGAACGGATCTCTTGTGGGAAGTTAGAGAAAGGCCTGAACGTATATTCTGACTTGAGTGTTAGATACCTTGATCATCTTTTCGTATCGAAGTCTTGTCGAGATGAAGTATTCCGAGAGTTTCACCATTTACCCCTTGCGGTGCACCTAGAGGCATAAAGATGTATCATGACCTTAGTCGCCAGTCATGGTGGAGAGGTATGAAGAGAGATGCGACCTTTTTTGTTTTAAGGTGCCTTACTTGTCAACAAGTGAACGTCGAGTATCAGAGACCAGCGAGTTTGTTACAATCCTTGCCTGTAGCTGAGTGGAAGTGGGGGCATGTCACAATGAATTTTGTTATAGGTCTTCTGAGGACTCAACAGGGTAGTGACGCCATTTAGGTGGTAGTTAGCCGATTGACCAAGTCAGCGCACTTTGTATCTATGCGTATGAGTGACTCAATAGATTATTTAGCCAACTTTTACATTAGGGACATAGTGATGCTGCACGGGGTCCCTATAACGATTGTTTCAGACAGAGATCCGTATTTTACAGCTCGTTTGTTGCAGAGCCTATAGAATACCTTGGGCACGAGATTGACTTTTAGCATCACGTATCACCCTCAGACTGACAGGCAGTCAGAGCACACCATTCAGATTCTAGAGGATATGCTTCAGGGTTATGTTCTTGACTTGAAGGGGTCATGGGAAAGGCACTTGCCTTTAGTGGAGTTTGCCTATAATAATAGCTTCCAGTCGAGTATTGGCATGGCATCATTTGAGGCCTTGTATGGTGGACCGTGTAGATCTCCTGTGTGTTGGGCCAAGGTGGGCGATGCACCTATGTTGAGTCCAGAGTTAGTCTAGGAAACGACGGAGAAAGTTGCACATATCCGTAAAAGGTTGGTCACGACTTAGAGTCGTTAAAAGAGCTATGCCGACCGTAGGAGAAGACCGTTATCCTTTGAGGTAGGAGATCACGTCTTCTTGAAGATATCACCTAGACGGGATTTGATGAGGTTTGAGGAGAGTGGGAAGTTATCTCCTAGATTTATCGGGCTTTTTGAGGTCCTAGAGCGGATTGGAGGGGTAGCTTATCGCTTAGCCTTGTTGCTACAGCTTTTCGAGGTTCATGACGTGTTTCATATCTATATGCTTCGGAAGTATGAGCCAAATCCATGCCATGTGTTAGACTGGACTGAGTTAGAGGTAGATATGGATGCCTCGTATGAGGAGAGACCGATGAGAGTGTTGAATAGTCGAGCTCAAGTCTTGCGAGGCAAGACAATTCCTTTGGTAAAAGTGTTATGGAAACATCACGGGGTTGAGGAAGCAACTTGGGAACCTGAGTTGGAAGTCTGTGGGAATTATATGAACCTATTTGTTAGTACTTGAGCATGTTTTGAGAGTTTTGTTATGTTAATGTAATATAAACATTGTGTATGTTTTGGAAATGTGAATTATATATTCAGTATTGAAAACCAGTTTATCATGTTGATATGAATGAATGACCGGTAGATGAGTCATGGTAATGAAATTAGTTGATTATCATTGTTGTAATTGGTTTACACTTGGTGTTAAATTTTTGGTTTTAATTTCGGGGACGAAATTCTGTACGAGGGAGATTATAGCAATTCTGGTTTGGACCCGAGCCATTTGATGTTTTGGATCTAGATTTTATTGCCTTGTATAGTCATTTATGTCTTATTTCCTTTATACCCCTTTTGGTTTGGCTTTCGGATTATGTTGGTTGTGTTTGGAATAGATTGGTACCTTGTTTTTCAAAAACCTTGTTACCTAGAATTTTGCCTTTACGCTCGAGTGGTCTTTGTGAATTCTCAGTACTTTTGCAGGTCTACAAAACTACTGGGAAATGGTATTCTTTGCTCTAGCGCAAGCTTCTTGCGTTCGAGCGGTGTTGGCTTGGGCTGCCCTTATTGAGCTCGAGAGTTGGCCTTCTGTTTGTAAAACTACTGGGGGTTTGTATTTTACGCTTGAGCGACAACTTCTTGCGCTCGAGCGGTCACATCTTTTGTGTCTTACGCTCAAGCGTCGCTTTCTTGCGCTCTAGTTGTCTGCGCATATATTAGATTGTAAAATCACTTTTCTAAGTCACTTTTTCATTTCTCTCTCTCTCTCTCTCTCTCTCTCTCAAGTTTCTAAAAACCCTAGATCTACACACACTCTCTCTCTAAAATTCACATTCTCTCTTCTAAAATTTCACCGTAGGCTCTAAAAATTATGGCAATCACAATGGCGTAATCGATTTCGGGTTCTGTGGCCGATAAGGCCCTCAATTAAATTTCCAAAGCTGATTATTCAAACAGATATTCCTACGGTGAACAGATAGAACTTCAAACCACATATTTTCATATAGTGGAACACAAAATCATATCAAAATACATAATCACATCATGTTAAGGACCAATTAACATATAACGGAACAGGGGTATTACAGTATTTTACGCTTGAGCGACAACTTCTTGCGCTCGAGCGGTCACATCTTTTGTGTCTTACGCTCAAGCGTCGCTTTCTTGCGCTCTAGTTGTCTGCGCATATATTATATTGTAAAATCACTTTTCTAAGTCACTTTTTCATTTCTCTCTCTCTCTCTAAACTTTCTAAAAACCCTAGATCTACACACACTCTCTCTTTAAAATTCACATTCTCTCTTCTAAAACACCTAGATCTATTGATTTCTCTACCCTATTCCCTTTGTGAAAAGGTAAAGCTCACTTAGAGTTTTATTTTTATTCGAACAAAGTGGGGTTTCAGCGTTGTTAAAGTTTCTTCACTCTCTCTCTCTCTCTCTCGTCTTCTAAGCCTGAGATAGGGATTCTTCACTCTTGTATGAGTTTTACGTTAGTTATTTTCTATTTCAAAAGATTATAGTGGTTTGGGGTTTTTGTTAAAAACTTAGGGTTTGAAATCAAAATGCAAAAGAGAGGTTTTCAAATGGTTTCTTGGAAAAGCTTGTGGGCATGAAATTGGGGTTGATATATGTTGAAATAAGGTATTTCCTACATTGAAATTAATTTTCAAAGAGAAAGGGATTTTGCTTTAAAATGTGAATGCTTGAGATTGTAAAGAGAAAATTGAATTGATGTTGAGAATTATGAAATTGAAATAATGTTGATGATGATGACGGAGTTGGATATATATTATCACTCACATCTTGAGATTTTGGAAAAGTGTATCTTTAATGAAATTTATTTATCTATTTAGAGATATCTGTTTTGGGCTATCGGTGGAAGATAGCTTTGAGTGTTGCAGAAATTGCATGGGAATTAGGTGAATTAAAACTAATTTCTCATCTATGTACATTGAACATTGTTGCTCATTTAATATATTGAAAATGTATATGATTTTGAGAAAAATGGGTGAACGTGGGAAAGATGTGTGTATCACCAAATCAAGTTGGCTTGTGTGCCCAGGGTGAAAGTCCCAAAAAATGTGCGTATACATGTGTATCAATTCCTGTGGGCGAAATATCCGTAAAGTGGCAATAGTAGCACTTGTATATGCTACGTTTATATAGGTGCCGTTTGACAGTTTTCTGCGGACAAAATATCCATGATAGGTTGTACTGGTTTGAGATTTCCTCATGTTTTCTATTGTAAAAGGCATGGTTTTGAGAATTGTGATATAAACCTAGCATAGCATGACTTTTGAAAATGGTCATAAATGCTTTGGTACCGACATTGCATATGCATAAAACCTTATGGCTTTGTTAAGATTTATATGTTATGTTATAGTATTTCTACTAGCCTTTAGCTCACCCTATGTGGGAAAACTATTTTCAGGTGCTGAGGATATGCCTCCACTAAAGGCTTAGCTTGGGAGGACTGTGGGGCTAAAAGCTCAGTGTTGTTATTTTGTATTTAATTTTGTACAAGCCTAGGACTTTATCTGTATTGAGCTTAAGACTCACTTTTGATGTACTAAAGCATTGACTTGCAAAGATGTAAGCCTTTAGAGTATATTAATTATTTGTTTAGTTTTCAATTCTTTTCACATTCTTGTAGCATATGCTGTAAATTCAGGATGTACTGTTTCTGAGTGCATATCGCATGTGTCACCTTTTGTATATTAAATTTTAATTAATGAAAGCTTATCAACTCATTTATGTAACTATTTATTAGTTGTTATGAAATTGGTATATTGTGTTTATTTCGGGACGTTACATTCTGTTTCGCAGCCTCTCCATCTTCGCCAACACCTCCTTTTTCTTGTTCTTTTTTTTTTTTAATTTTATTGCCCTGCGATCCTTCCTCTACTACCTCCTCCCATTGCAAACCCTCCTTTCCATTCCTCTTCTTTTTCTTTTTCTTCTTTTTTTTACTCCTCTGAAAAGCCTAGATTTGAGGCGGCAACAGTGGAGGACGTAGCTACCAATTGAAGAGGGTAACAAAGGGACAAAGGTGGTGAGGTTGTAGAGGTGGTAGCGGTAGTGAGGGGATTACATGAAAAGGGTGCTGAAAATGGCTCCAACAATGGGGGTGATCCTAACAGTAGGTGGGTGTAAAGGGGTGAAGCTGAGATTAATTGGGATGTGTAAAATAAATTGATATATATTATTGATTGATGTGTTTGATTGATGTATTTACAATTCCTATATATAGAAGAAAATGTGGTAGTAGGTGTAGGTGGTAGGTGGAGTGAAGTGGAGGTGGTAGTGGTAGGTTAGGTGAGGAGGTGAGTGTGTGTGGTAGGTGGTAGTGGTAGGTTAATACAATTTACATTAACAGCCCCCCTCAAACTCAAGGAGGATAGGCACTAGCCAACTTGAGTTTGGAGAGAGTCACAAAACAGAAAAATAAACTGATAAATAAAACAGGATAGGAGACACGGTATGGTCGTGTCAGACCGATGTAGCAGACAGTTTATGGGGTCATGTCGGACCGTTGTGGCAGACAGTTTACGGGGTCATGTCGGACCGTTGTAGCAGACACTGTGTGGTCGTGTCAGACCGTTGTAGAAAACAGTTTATGGGGTCATGTTGGACCATTGTAGAAGCTGACCGGAATCAATGTCGGGACAGTTTATGGGGTCACGTTGGACCGTTGTAGCAGACAGTTTATGGGGTCATGTCGGACCGTTGTAGAAGAATTGTGGTGGTGCACCAAGGGGGCGACTTAGGGAGTGCGCCATGAGCGACTTATACATGATACTGTGTATAACCCCCCCTCAAACTCAAATAGGTGTGAAGATAGAAACCTATTTGAGGTTGAAACAAAGGGATTGATAAAGGTGACCGGTGTAGAAGACACTGTATGAGTGTGTATATAGGCTGCCCAAAAGATATACATGGATGTAGATATCGAGCCCTCAAAAGTCGTGCCCTCAAAAGGTGTGTCATCAAAAGGCGTGCCATCAAAAGACGTGCCCGAGTCATGAAAAGGCGTGCCATCAAAAGGCGTGCCAGGTTGTCGGTGTCAAAAGGCGCGCGATGCGCGTGGCTGGCTCTGTGTCATGGTCGTTATAAACCGAAGCGGAGGAGGCAGAAACTGAGACAGAAAACTGAGAGAAACCTCTGAAAACTTCTTCATTTTGCTGAGAAAGAGAGGTCGTTTTGCTAGAGAGATAGGCTGTAACACTCTGTTGCTGTTGCCCAGAAAATGGCTTCGTCGTCCCGTGGGCTGCTCACTCTCTTTCCCGATCTCAACGAGTCCACAGGAGAGAGAACTGGTGCGGTGTCCCGTGAACCTCAACCAAACACCATGGGGTTTGCTCCGTTGAACTTTCCGATGCAGTCGGTGGAGCAAAAAATGGCAGTACAAACGGATGTGGAGGCTAATCAGTATACTCTGAAGGCATGTGTGGAAAGCATGACGGCGGTCACAAATTTGTCGAACCGGCTGCAGAGCAGGACAAATGAGGTGCAACATTTAAACGCCCAACTGGCTCTGCTCCAGCGCATGTATAAGGATGCGCGAGCAGAGATAAGCGTGCTGAAAGCGGAAAACAAGGAGCTGAAACGGAAGGCCACCGTGATGTTCCGATTTGGAAGTCCGCCGTATGCTGCAGTGGAGGAGTATGGGGGAGTGAACGTGCTCGGTGGACAAGGAAACACGGAGACCGGACTGGCACGGGACACCCAAGATAAAAGTAAGAAGAAGAGACCTGCAGTAGAATAGAGAAGGGAAAAGAAAAATTCCACTGTGGGTGTGGATGTTTTGTTTGTATGTTTTTTTTGTGTAAAATGATTTTTTTTTTTTGTGTAAAATTATGATCGGAGTGGAGCCCGGAAAGGAATAAAATACGGGTGTTTGGCAAAGTTGTAAATGGTTTGATTTATTTATTTATTTATTTATTTATTTATTTTTTTTAATAATTTTTTTTTTTTTTTTTTTTTTTTTGCTTGTTTAATAAAATATAGATATATAAAAAAAAAAGTGGGGAACAATATGATGTCTGAGAGTATCAATCAAGGTTTAGAATAAAAAATAAAATTTGATGAAAAAAATAAAGTGGGCGGTTGCTGTTCAAAAAAAAAACAATGGAGAAAAATAAATATAAAAACAAAGAAAGTGGGGCAATTGAGGATGTTTTTGAAAAGAATATAAAAACAAAGAAAAGAAAGTGGGAAGCTTTGCTGTGCTGGAAGTCACTAACACAATGAAATGAAAGTTGAGAGGTCTATCTTGTTGTTCTGCTTCTCTGTTGCGATATTAGTCCCAGCGGTGGTAGTTGTATCTAATAATAGAAAAGAAAAAGAAAGTGAGGGAGAGATTCGAAAAAGATGAGTGGGTGAGTCTTTAGAGAGAGAAACCGTCTCCCCCCTCCGCCAATGGGTGTGTGTGTAGGAATCGGCTGGGTGTAAAGGGGTTGGAAAGTGGTCACCCGTGGGTGTGTGTGTAGGAATCTGAAAATTATCAATAGCTATTTAATTACCGGGTTCTAAATGTAAAGAAACCAGGAATAAAAAAGCTTTTGCCTCCACATAAAGACGAAGCAAAGATCACTCCTCCATGCGATTTTCCTCTGATTGCTGAGAAGAAACCATGACTGTCTTCGGTAAAATAAGAGAAGGTTCCGGTTGGAGGGCTGCAGGAGCCCTGATCATGTCGATGCTCTGCTTGAGCTCCTTTGCTGCCTCCTTCGGTTCCTTGGATCTCTTTTCCTTAAACCTATTTTCATGATGTCTGGTTTCTGTCATATCTCTCCGGCCTATTTCGCTTCCTCTCAAACTCAAAGGTTGAATCCTGTGTCATATCCTTTCCATGCAGTCTCCTATAAGCCTTGGTCCACTTAACTTTACGAGGATTCCTCTTCATCTTAGGTTCATGATGCTGCGCATCATGCTGTGAAAACCATCCAGCAGAGGTCCAACTCATTGTTCCCTTATGAACTTCAAGAGATAGCTCATGCAAAAGCTGAGGTCATGGAAGAATCTGGTATTTTAGCTACTGCATCAATGCGCTGGAAAATTATTGAACTTTCCGGCGACTTATCGGACATGGTTTCGCCGGAGCACACTAATTGGCTCTTCGATTACGGCTTGATTGAGGACATCTCTGTCCCTGATCCCAATTTCTCCGCTCCCACTTCTGGGTTTTGCTGGCCCTTAAACGCTTCTTCCAACGTCGGTTTGGAAATTGATGGCTCCTTTGGGGATTCAGACAGTCGCAAGGAAACTGGCTCGAAAAAGAGGCCAAGACCCGAATTGTGTGGAGCATCATCAAGTTCCAAAGCATGCCGAGAGAAGTTGCGGAGGGATAGGCTAAATGACAAGTTTGTGGAATTGGGTTCTATCCTTGAGCCTGGGAGGCCACCCAAAACAGACAAGGCTGCGATTTTGGTTGAAGCTATTCGACTGGTGATACAGTTAAGGGGTGATGCTCAAAAGTTGAAGGATTCAAACTTGACTCTGCAGGAGAAGATTAAAGAGTTGAAGGCTGAGAAGAATGAGCTTCGTGAGCCAATCGCCGTTCAGTGTAGTAGATCGTCGGTCGACTGTTTAGTGTCCCCCCCCCCCCCCCCGCCGATGAAGCGAAAATACTAGGTTCTCAACCTAGCTCTGATACCATGTAACAATTTATGTATTATTGATTGATATAATGTTATTGTATATTGTCTATTACAAATGGTTCCTTATATAGATGTAGGTGTAGTGGATGGTGGTAGTGGTGTAGTGGGTTAGGTGTAGTGGAGTATGTGAGGTGGTAGTGGTGTAGTGGGTTAGGTTTAGTGGAGTAGGTGAGGTGGTAGTGGTGGTAGGTGATGGTAAATTCTAACAACATATATATTCTATTTTTCTTTTTCTTTTTTTTTTCATATGTTTTTCTACACTATCTCTCTTTATAGAAACTCTTTCTACCCTCTTTCTCCTCAACAATTCATAGGTAGGGTTATTGATAACAACCAATGCATAATCCAATTCCATTGTCAAATAAATTCTCCAAACCTCATCAACAATTCAACACACATATATATACACACAAATAAATTCCCCCATTCTTAGAGTAAATTTTGGGGCTTTTTAGTCTTTGAGTTGATCAGTTACAATTCTTGCTATAGCTATAGAAGAAAAAAGAGAGAGAAGATGGGTAGTGATCTATGGTTGCTGAATTATGTTTAAAAAAAATAAAAAAAATTGTGGCTGCAAAATAAATGAAGAAGAACCGAGGGTAAATTAGTCATTTTATTATCAATATTGTTTGAGCCAAAGTTAACCCAAGGGGAAATCTTGATATTAGTTTCAAAAGTAAGGGAGGTTAGAATAATTTTTCAAACTACAAGGGAGGTACCTGTAATTATGTTAAACCTCAGGGGAGGTAAATGTAATTTACCTAAATAAAATAAAAATTGCAAAGCCATGATATGAATATGGTAGATAAATTAAAAAACAAATAGTAAAAGTCAGAAACAAAACACAGAGTCTGTTATATCAACACTCAAAAAATAGTTGATATCATATAAAAAGGCAAAGCTTTTTTTAAAAAAAAATGCACATAAATGATATGTATATGGTATGGAAACCAAAAAACAAATGGCAAAATCATATATATATATATATATTTTATACCAACACCCAAAAACATTCAATCATTGCCTCCACACTACATACCCAAACCTATATATATTTAACTCACAGTTGAGAGGTGAAGATGGATCAAAACAAAGGCGAGACTCACAATGGAAGAAACACAATAGTTAATGAGGACATCGATTGTCGAGATAGATTAATCCTATGGAGACAAGAGGTGTACCCAACTATTGGAGGTGAATGGACGGCGAACTGCCATTGAAGAATGATGCGATTATAGTTTCATACTTTCATTGGGTGTAGGCACAAGAGGGGACTTATGAATCACCCTCAACGAATTAAGTATTTTTCAACCAGCCACCAACCTACCCATAATCAAAATCAATACGTTGGTTTAATATTTGAAAGTTTCAAACCAACAGTTTGAGCAATTTAGGCGGGTTAGGCTTTCGAACCGGAAGGGGTTAATATTCACATTGTCAACGGGCCTGGCCCGCCCTGGCTCGCGGACGGGTTTCGGGCCGCCTACGGGCCAATTTACATTCCTACAAATGTGAATTTTAAAATATGAATGTTCACATCATTAAATTGCTAATCGTTGAAAAAATATTTATAAGGGTATCAAAATTAAATATAAGGGCATAAGTGTCCAAGAAAATAGTGTAAATCAAGAAAATGGACTTTATGGAATTAAACTATACATACATGGGACTAAATGGGTTAAAAAATTCATTCATAGACTTCTTGGATTAAAACACTTCTAAATTGGATTTATCAATAAAAATCCCATAAAAATTACCAGCACTACGTTCAAAGTAACCAAAACTTAGGTGAGTACTTTCCGCAACGGTAAGTAAGGCGCTCAACGGCTATATTGATGACGATTGATCAACCCTCAACGGCTAATATTGATGACGGCTAATCAACTCTCAACGCTAGCAAAAATGGTTAATCAACTCTCTAGCAAAAATAAAATATTAAGTAAATTATAAATACATTTTTGAGAACTGCTTAAAATATAAATTGCCTTCAATAATTTAAAAAATTACAAATATTTGATTATCATAAAATTTTATTTAACAGAATTAATCAAAAAAGTGAAATTTCTAACATTTCACCTATGTGATAATATAATTATCTGAATTATTAATTGAAACAAAATTTTAACATTATTAAAAATTGTTAATTAACTTGATGATTTATTAATAAAATGATATATTTGTTATGAAATTAGAAACTTTAAAGGGCATAATGTAATTTCTAGAACCACGTAAAATAATTTATAATTTAAGTAAATCTCATGAAATGTGTTCGTAATTTACCTTAAAATATTAAGTCTAGGGGCACACATTAAATATAAAATGAGACATATATATCTCATATGAAATGAGTCTCATATATAAATCTCACATTATGCTTTCATTTGGCATAGGTTAAAATGAGATTGGGAGTTTAAAATGGTTATAAAAAGGTAAAATATATTAAAAAATCAATAAAATAAAATATCACATCGAAATTATAATTATTTTTTTTCTCATAAAAATTAAAAAAGTTAAAAAATCAATCCCAAACGAAATTTCTTAACTCTAAGTTAAAATAACTAAAAAAATAAAAAAGTTAACCTATATCTCAAACTAAACTTATGTAATTTGATGTATGCACGGAATAAAAGCCAAAACTTAGGCCCACTAACCCTGGCTCGTTAGCTCACTTTTTAGGGTTTTGCTTATTGCGCCCTCTGGCTAGAGCAGGGATCCTCTAGAGTGATTTTTTCCTAAAGTTTCCTAGAGTGCTACATTGTGTGGTTAAGATTTACTGGCAAGTCACATCAGAAAAATTGATGTGACTTGCCAGTAAATCTCAACCACATAATGTAACACTCTAGGAAACTTTAAGGAAATTTCACTCTAGAGGATCCTTGGTGCTCTGGCTAAGCCCACCAGCAGGCTTAGATATGATTTGAGAAAATTGCAAAGAAGTGGTATTATCACAAAATATTTATAATTTCATTTATAGAACTGATAAAATTTATTGCTGATATATATATATATATATATCTATATAATATGGCACAAGAGTTTTTGAAAATGTCATAAAATGTCTAAGAGATACATTTTGTATCAATGGGTCAGATTGTCCCATCTAAACTTCAACGGTTGAGATTTCTTCATTTCCCACCCACTCTTTGTAAATCGAAGAAAATCTCTCTCTCTCTCTCTCTCTCTCTCTCTCTCTCTCTCTCTCTATACCTCCATCAGAGCCCATCCTGTGTGGGATACTCAACCAAAATATTTTATTATCTAAAAGAGAAATTTTGATTTAATAAAATATTATTTATAACTTTTTAGTGAGTTAAGATATTTATTTGAAAATGCTAATTGTGTTTAAAAGGTAGTGACTGAGAGTCAACTTTTGACTTGCGAAATTTTTAAAAGTAAGTCATTTTTGAGAAAATGATAAAAAAAATATTTTTCTTAAAAAATGTTTTACTTACTGTTTGTTCAACCAAACAGCAAAAAATGAGTAATATATTTTTGACAAAAATATTTTACGTTAAAATAAACAGAACCTTAATATATTAAAGTCAACACTATGTATCTTTAGACCTCGTTTGGAAACTAAACATTTTTGTCAAAAAATCACTATAAGTTATTATACCACTCTCTCTATTTTTTACATATTTTTTTCGTAAAAAATTAAAAGATTACTAAAATATTTCATTTTTGTATAAATTATCATATATCACTCTTTCTACTACTACTTTTTTTTTTTCATCACATCTTTCCATATTCTTAGCAAGTT
The DNA here is from genome assembly GCF_004153795.1 of Camellia sinensis. Lineage (NCBI taxonomy): Eukaryota > Viridiplantae > Streptophyta > Magnoliopsida > Ericales > Theaceae > Camellia > Camellia sinensis. The sequence goes on along the minus strand of NW_021025707.1, from coordinate 561,637 downwards.
AGTAAAATCATAATTTCCTCCAACAAAAGGAAATCTCAAAATTTCGGATTCGGAACCTACCTACCAATAACACTCCGGCCCGTGACACATCGGCTAATGGCCAAACCACGAGGTTAAGATGAAAATTATGTCCTCACAAATCATATGCAAAATTTTATTCATACAAAATTCATTTTAAATCACCTTGAATGTCATATATAATTTATTTCATTTCGCATTTTCTCAACTCTACCACATCGAGTGAGTCTATATGTGTTTACTAATAAAATTAGGGAAATGCTAGGTGTCATGAAGAATTTTCATGAAAACTGTCATGAAAGCCATCTACACCGTTAGATTAGGTATGTGTCTCATGATCCAACGATGCAGATGATTTTCATGACAGTTTTCATGAAACGTAGCAGGACCCATAAAATTATCAATGCGTGAAGGCTCTTTATTATTTGGTAAACTACATTATTTGTTCGATTTATTTAATCTTAATTCTCAATTATACTATAAAATACAATTTCAAAAGTTGATCTATTTTATTATATAAATTAATGTGAGTCATATTGTCTCGTGTCTGGGAGTGAAAAAATGAGTAAAGAAAGAAACAAGAAATTAAAGAAAAAAAAAATTCAAGATTTGAACTTTATAACAAAATAAATCTTAAATTTTAATTTTTTGATTTGTTTTTAATTTAAACCATTTGAATATTTTTATTAAGTAAATTTTTTTGAAAATGTATATTTTAGTTATTAAACTCAATATAAGTGTATGAAAAATCTAAAATACCCATTTTCATTGAGTTTAATAACTAAATATTATTTAACAAAAATAGACGAATAATTTATATTGAAACAAAATCAAAAGATTGAAATTTAAATTGACAAAATTAAAAATTAAAAATTTATTTTGTTGCGAGACTCAAACTCTTCAATTTTTTTTCCTCTTCCAAAACCCCCCCTGCTAGTGGCATGTTATTAAAAAATGTCACAAACAGACTATTTGGTGGCATATTTTAGAAAAATATCACAGAGCCACAAATACACAAGGCTCTAGCGGCATTTCAATTAAAAAAAGTGTCACTTAACTACAACAAAAATGTTACTACAACAAAAAACACACTTTAGTAACACTACACTAGTGGCATGTTTTTTGAAAATGTCACAAAAATAAAATTTGGTGACATGTTTTAGAAAAATGCCACAGAACCACAAATATATAAGGCTGTAGTGACATTTCAATAAAAAAAATGTCACAACAATTTTATGGCATTTTATAAAAAGAATGACACAAGAAATTATGTTCGTGACATTTATCAACAGATGCCACTAAACTTTAGTAGTAATGACATTTTTTAAAAACTGTCACTACACTAGGTAGGTGTAAGTTACTTTTTATGGCATTAGGTGAAAAGTGTCATAAACAAATATTTTATAACATTTTGAGAAATGCTACTAAGTCAAACTTTCCAAGCTTATAATGGCATTTTTGAAAAAAACAAAAAATGCTAATATATTTTCACAATTTTAAAAATGCTCAAAATGAATAAAAATAAATAAATCAAGCTCAATATAACATATTTTTTTAGCTGTACTTGCCACATGTACAAAATTGATCAACGGCTTTATATGACTTCAGGAAAAATAAAATTTGAAATTGCTCTCCTGTACAATGATAAAGTTTCATGAATTTTAGTTCATGTATTTTCAATTAACTCAATTTTCAGTCTGAGTTTACAGATTTATCTCAATTTCTTTCAATTGTTTATAATTGTTGGGTAAATTACATCAATAATCGTTACATTTTGTTCTTCCATATAGTTTTAATTGAGTCACTTTTGACAGTTAATTTTAGATTTTACGTCAATTTATTCGAATTCATAACATCTTTAGGGTCTTTAATAGAAAATTTTCAATGGATTGGTTAAGGTTAAGTCACTGAATTGACCAGTATTTTGTTTTACTCCCAAAACGATGACAGGTTGCATTTGTCATAAAAAAAAATCTATCAATTTGAGACAAAATTTAAAATTCAAGGTTAAAATCAATTCAATTGAAATTACAAATACTAAAATGACATAATAGCCAAAATAGAGGGACTAATAGTGTAATTAACTCTAATTGTTAGCATTTTTTGATGAATTTTTTTACAACCAAGGAAATAACGAAACTGAAGGAAACAAACCATATCTGATGAGGCAAAATCCGCAGAGGCGATCGAGATAGAGATAGGGGAAGTTTGATTTTCCTGAAATTGGTGAACCAAATTTGATTTTGGCGGGTCAAAGAGGCGGGAACCAAAATATGAAGCAAGTTTTTATCATTCTTTGTCTTTCATTCAATCCTTATCTGCCATCTACACCACAAATTTGCTATGTTTTTATCTTCTACGATCAGAGTTCATTAGGTATTCTTTCTCTCTTTCTTACCCTCATCAGACATACACAATACCTCTATCTTTCTCACTTATTGATAATCTTCTTGGTTTAGGCGTAAAACTTTATACAATCTGAAAATCTAATCTTTTAACTCATGAATTTATTAATTTTCATCTTTCAATATAAAAGGCTAGTTTTAATTTACTATTATTGTATTTATGTTGTGATTTTATATAATGCCCTGCAAATGTTTGTTTAAATGCTTCAGTGAGTTTTGTGGCATTTCATTGCTCTGTTTTTTTTAGAAATTACTCCGTTAGATCAAATAGACAAGCTAGTTACATTAATGGACAACTTTGAAAATGGTAATACCGATTGCATGAGAAGAATACAGACTTTAACTCAACTCTCTACACAATATGATGCATCGAAAAAATGCAGAATACTATAACAGAAGAAACCAATTCTGGACATTAATTCCACTCTATTTTAAGCATTGAACTAAGATTGATCTTCCAAGGATTAAATATTTTACATGTAAATTTAGAGTTATGGTCTTGAAGGCATGACTAAATAGATTCAGAAACATAAGCAGCCATAATACATTCAGAAACATAAGCAGCCAAATACTGTAGAAAAACAAATATATTAAGAATCGTGTTTGTTGTACGTGCACGTGTGGAGCAGGCAAACGTTTGCAGAAGTATGAATTTCTACGTGTGTATTACATGGATGAATGGTCATCACTAATTAACAAATTTAAGTACCAATGCCAATTGCAGTGGATAGAGTTAATTGGCATAAAAAATTAATTAAAAAAAATTTAGGATTTAGCATGTCGACAATTCCCTTAAGACAAAACATGTGCCAGATGCCTAGATTAAGTGTACCTGCCCAAATGTCCAAGGGACATTGGGATCCTCTTGTGTTGGTAACATTGAGACACAGCACAATAAGTGAGTAATAGGGTGCTTCAGGTGTGTGTTAGGAAGAGCAATATTCACTACAAGAAGTTGGGTCTTGAATGACTTTTTGTCTCCAAAGAGCTAATTTCGTCACTATAGATATTTGTGAGGAAATATTTTCGTCACCAGTTTCGTCATTGAATGTTTGTCACTAAAAACCACCGTGACGAAAAATAATTTCGTCACCAATGAAATTACTTCAGTGACGAAATTTTTTGTCACCAATAAAACAATATTTTGTCGCCAAAAATTCTCATTTTCGTCACCAAATAATTATTCAGTATCATATTTATAACTTTAGTTGACGAATAAATTTGTCACATATGTTGATCATTGATGAGGAAATAATTTCGTCACAGTAAGATGTAAAGCTGACGAAATTTTTTGTCTCCAAAAGTCATGCATTGGTGACGAAATATATTTCGTCGCAAATATATACACACGTGACGAAATTTTTAATCACCAAACAATAAAATCAATGAAAACTTTCATATATAAACTGTAATAAATTTTATCACAAAAAATATTTATTAGCGACGAATAATCACTTTGCCATAATAACAAGTACAAATGACGAAACAAATTCGTCACTAAACTTGCTTCATATTTTATATTTCAATTTAAATTATTATTTCACAAATATCCCTGCTCATATCCTAATAACTTTTTAATTGTACTAAGAAATCCACTAACTATTAGACACCACTCCATAAAAAAAATTCACTAAACAATTTATATTATAAATCAAAATATATCCATTAAACAAATTTAATAATAATCCATTAAGTAAAACAAAAAAAACATCATAACAAATTCCAAAATGAACTAACGTGGAGTCCACAAAAAAAATCAACACGATCTTGATTTGCAACTCGAACTAAGTATCAGTTCATATAAAAATAAATAAATTCAGCACTTGATCTTGATTTGCAAGTATGCTTCCAAACGTCATCAAAACCAATCTGTAAAGAAAATAAATAAGGAAAACATTAATATATTGTCAATTACATCTAAACTCATATATAAATAATTTTATTGTATAAGCCAATTTAGTAGAAATATATATAACAATCCAAAACTTCAAAGAGTTGAAATTATCTTTGATGATAAGTAACACGAATAACAGAAGATGCCAAAAGAGTACATGAATATCCTATAGCGACCCCGGTCTTTTCCCATTTGATTATTGTATCCGGACTCAGGTTCCGTAGATTCTGTCATTGTATAATTGTTGTTGTTGTCCTTTATTTTTTTCTCATTTGGAATTATAGGATGTGTTGGGCAGGTTTGTTTCAGGTTGGTTGGGTTTAGAAACCAAGTGTTGCTGTCCAGGATTTTGGTTCTTCGCTCGAGCGAAGAGTTGGTCGCTCGAGCGAGAGATGGCGTCCAGTATTGACCTGTAGCTCTGCATTCTTGGCTCGAGCGAGATTTTCTTCGCTCGAGCGAGTTATTTTGTTCTTCGCTCGAGCGATGGTTCATTCGCTCGAGCGTGAGTCTGATTACAGACCTGAGGATTTGAGTTCTTCGCTCGATCGAGTTTTCTTTCGCTCGAGCGAGCTTTTGGGTTGTTGGCTCGAGCAAGGTTTCCTTGGCTCGAGCATAGCTTTTCTGTGTCTGGTCGCTCGAGCGACAAAGGCCCTAAACCGTGGATACATCCCCTATCTCCTCCCACACAAAACAAATGTATGCAAATGCAATGCTCAATCAATACACGTATTTTCTGTTCAATGCAATAGTCAAAATTAATGACTTACCAATGTGATTAGTTTCAGTTATTCCTAATCCACATGCAATGTCTACAACAATCACGACTATCCTCCACGATAGCCCAAAACAGTTATTTCTAAACTGAAAATAACTATGTCAACAATTCAGTAGAAAATAAATTCAAATTATCCAACTATGCCATTTAATCAATGAATTCCCCAATTCCATGAATTAAAACCATCTTTCCCAACTCCATGAATTAATTATACAAATTAATTTAATAATACAACTAGGGTTTTCCCAGAATTTACCAAAGTATCCCCAACATATCAAAATACCAAAACTTAGAACAAAACCTATAAAATGGAGTAGGAAATCCCTACCTCAAAGAAAACAACCCAAATGGTGAAGACAGAGATGAGTGCCCAAATACCAAAAGTGCTCCAAACCGCCAAATGTTCAGATTAATGGAAGCCCTCGACTACTCTATACTTTTTAATGAGGATCTAGGGTAGAAACACTCCCTAAGTGGATCAAATCTAAGAGAGAAGGTGTGTAGGGAGAGAGAGAAGTCGGACCTAGGGTTTGGAATCAAAAGAAGATGAAAAGGACTGATCAAAACCCGCTGCTGTGTATATAACTGGACAGGCCGCGTCGAGCGAAG
>NW_021025707.1:502584-551987 GCF_004153795.1 Camellia sinensis | reverse complement strand
ATAAAAAAATGTAGAACAGTGAAACTAGAAAATGATGGTGATTGTATGGGAACAACATATTCATGGCACAGGAAATTACTAATCAACCCACATGAGTTCCACATACACAATTACTTGCAACACAAAGACATATTCTTCAAAGAAAAAATAAATGGAGAGCCAAAACAAATTGTACTGTGTTTCATATTCACAGCCTACGTTGCATTATACGTTCTTGAGATTAGCCATCATCATCACGTATATATATAGCCCCCCCTGCAATAGGTGTTTTTCCATAAAAAAATTGTGGATCTTTGTAGAAACAAGGACCTTGATTTGTCAGTCAATGCAGAAGTTCATTACTAATTTCTTAGACATGGTCAATTGTGCATCTTCCGTTATTGTTTTTTGTCTTTGCAATACTCACGCACTGAACATATCAGCTCCATTTCATTGAAAAAAAAGTAAAACCATACCTGCTCCGTGCCATTTTTGTATATCACGACATCCTGCATTTCAGATGGTCAGATTTTGCTTCTGGTAGTGTACATAGAATAACATGTGAAAGGAGAAGTAACCATACCACTGCTCCAGATACTAGAATGTAGAAATCCGTAGGTATCTCATTTTGTAAGTTGATATCAACCTTTGGTGGAAAATATTTTGCTTTCATTTCGGACACCTGAGAGGAGAAGATGCCACAAGATGCTGCTTAATTAGATGACAATCTGGTAACTCTGAATTTAAAATTTCCACATTGATTTTGGCTCCTGCTATATGGACTCATTATGCATCCTGGATGTGTGTATGGACTGTCTATCAGACACTTCTTCTTCCCTATGGAGGACATGGAGACATGATGTTTTAAGTATCTGAATTCTTCTTAAACGTTTACTCTAAAATGTTATTGTATCATATTATGTTTGACATGGATGCCTCTAGCCTCGTATTGGTAGTATCCATGGAACAGAAGATCAATTTAGTGAAACATCATAATGAAATGCTGGAGCTAGGAATTGTTTACCCTTTTTTTTCCCCTTTCTAAACATGTACGTATTTGACATAGGTACTTCACCCTACTTTGGAATATTCATATATTACCAACAATATATACATACATATATATATATATTCTTAACAAACATTCTCTTGGCTTCAAGGAACACATAACTAATAGTTTGTCTATTATTATGTCATGTTGAGTCTGAAATAGGTACTTCACATTTTGAAGTGTCAATGTGCTCAGTTAATAATATTCTTATTGTTGTTATTGTTTTGTTGCTATTAAACTAGAGTAATTACTATAATATTGCAACATGATCTATAATGTGAAGGAGAGGGAAAAGATATTGTACCAGTTGGACGATAAGGTCTTCAGAAACTCCTTTGAAGAGATAGGCATTTTCCACAGTTCCATGAAAAAGATGCTGAGCAATACTTGATCTAATTGCCTTAGGTAGGTCTTCAAGCACTTCCTCCTGCTGTAATTCTGCTGTCCTAAATTTCAGTTGCATATTTGCCAGCATTTGCTCTTTCAAACTTTCCGGAAGTCGATTCTTGCTTGCATATCGCAAAATCTGATTGATGGTGTCCCTCTATAAAGCCATTATTAGATAATACTCATAATAGTGTAGTCTAGTAGATTGGGGAGGCACACTTCTGAAAAGTTGAGGGTCTGGTCATTTTGATTCCCTCCCCACACTAGAGAGAGAGAGAGAGAGAACCGTGACTCCAAAAGTCAAATGTGTTCATAAAAAGGGTTTTAGAGGAATTACCATGGCAAAGGTTCGGACTAAAATTACCATGGCAAAGGGTTTTAGAGGAATTACCATGGCAAAGGTTCGGACTAAAATTACCATGGCAAAGGGTTTTAGAGGAATTACCATGGCAAAGGTTCGGACTAAAATTACCATGGCAAAGGGTTTTAGAGGAATTACCATGGCAAAGGTTCGGACTAAAATTACCATGGCAAAGGGTTTTAGAGGAATTACCATGGCAAGGGTTTTAGAATTGTATTTCCATGAACAACACATAATGAGAGTGAAAATAAAAATTCAAAAGACTCAAACCCCATTATAGAATAAAACACAACTAGAAACAATCTACTATCACTAAGACCACAAGCTCTGCTTAAATTGTTGTTCTTTTGTTACCTAGAACCAACAAACTAATTAATAGGCACCAATCAAAACATGAATTGATTATATTCAAAACCTAAATTCTGGCCATTTCATAGAGATGGCAATGAACATGACACTAAAAATCCTGTCCAGTAGAAACAAGCTCTCCATAAGATAACAGAGCCATCATTGTGAGAGAAGGTAAAGAGAGCATCAATTCATGTCAAACACTATTTTCTTTTCTGTAAAAAATTAAAAACCTTCCGGGAATAACAGTCAATCTCTGAACCCCATACAAGAAAGTCACTTTTTTCCAAAATCTAATAGAGCCAATCTTTTACCATAACATTAATTTTTAGTACAACGGTAAGTAAACCTTATTATTATTATCAAAGAACCTATGTTGGCATACTCACACATTAGGGGAAACCAAACCAGCCCTTTGCCGCAAATTAGTAAAAGAATAAATAAATAATGGTGCAACAATGACATTATGACAAGAAAACCTTTGCTAGAACCAGTAAGCTAGCCACTTAAGATATAAAGGTAGATGCAAAGTACACTGCTCACATAGGCATAAAATATTCATTCAAATGCTGAAAGCCCTTACAACATTAATCTAGTTCTTACAACTCAAACACCCAATATAAAAACAAACAGCAGATTCATTTCATCTATCCATCAGTTCAAGCACAGAAAGGGACAGATTCCACAGTGCATAAAAACAAACAGAAAAACAGAGAAGAGAAGGGAGGAGGGGGATATAAATATATATATATATACCGAGAGAGAGAGAGAGAGAGAGAGAGAGGCTAAACAAGGGTTTCAGGAAGAAGAAAGAGAAGAGAGAGTTGAAGCAGATTACAAATTGAAGCCAAGTTCAAGTCGAAGTAGTTGAAGCAGACTGCGTCCATGGACCTTTCTTCTAGTAAGGCGAAGCAGACTGCGTCAATGGATCTCCACCCATTCAATTGATTGAAGTGTTTGAAGAAACCCTTCCCCTTTACCTACGTCTCCCTCTCTTCTTAGAAACTGTGTTTTTTTTCTTTTCTTTTTTTCGAATTGTATCAGTCTATTTGATAATAAAAAAATAAATTAAATATATTTTTTTTTCATAAGTGGTGCCAAAAAAATTGGGTTTTGGTGCCTGATAATGACTGGCAGACATGTGCCGTATATAACTGATGTATTAACGGCATGCTATATGTATGTCGTAGAAAGTTTTATCAATTACGGCACGCAATGCAACCCGTGAAAAAATTATCATTTTTACCATTAACGACCTACGCAATAGACACGTCATGGTTAGTCTATTATTTACGACATGCAAAAAAAGGAAGTCGTAAAAGTGAGAAATTACGGCTTGCATGCATTGTATGTCGTTGATGTGGTGCCGTAAAAAGTCAATTTTGTTGTAGTGCAAATAGTTTATAGCAAATCTAGTTTACTCTAGACTTGGAAAAAGCCTCGAATTCCCAAGTTCAAAAGCAACTAAAGATCCCTCATATCTTCTAGCTGACAAGAGCTTGCATAAGGAAACAAAATTGCAGTTTCTGCACCAAAACCTAATAAAATTAAGTCTGAACTATACCATTACTGATTAAAAAGAGAAAAAAGCATCACATAATTAACTTCAATACAAGTAACCACTGGCAAATGACAGTAAAGTAAGAAATTCGAGTTCCCTATTATCTCATTAAGTAGCTGAATCCAAAAATAGAATAAATTCTAGATAGCAAAATGATGTTTCACCCTATATGCAAAACAACTATGCCACGTAAACCAAGATTATGCTAGGCACAAAATTCTGCTAAAGCTATAAAGGTTAGGATCAGTTAATACCAAAAAATTAAAATAATCCTGTGTAAGGGAGATATTACTGACATGATAGAATGGTGGCGAACTGTTTAGTCCCCCTTCTTTAGAACAGCAACAGCAACAGCCTCCCATTTCTATTCAGTTATCTCTATTGTCCACCAGAAGCTATCAGCAATTTAGTCATCATGTTCCTTCTGTTTGGCATAAGAAAAGGAATTCTATTAGATGAAAAATGCTTGGCATAACACAAGGACATTCTATAGATCAAAGGTAAACAATGTCATAGTTAAAGCCCAAAAGAAAACTACTTTTAAAATTCGGACCGACTCAAAAATCATCAATAAATATCAAATAACATGTGAAAGGGCATCTGAGACAAGTATAAGATTGAATCAGCACAGATATACACACAAACAACTGAAGTACATCAGTAATAAGACACTAACTTGATGGGTGAGTGAATGCTTAATTGTGTGGTGTATACCCATTTCAATTCAGTGGATATGGGTTCTGATACCCAGTTCTTGTACCAAAAATTTGTTATCTTTGTCGGCATTTTCTGCTTCTCTGTCTCCACCTACTTTTTTCCTCTTTTCGATTTCTTCAAGAGATAACTTATCAGGTATTTCAAAACTCTTGTCTTCAATTTTCTTTTTCTATTTTTATGGTAATTAAAAAAATCTTACTTGTTTTAAAATCTTATGTTGTTTCTGATTATTTTGTTTGTTGCAGATTCAAAAGAAATGACAGGTCATCAGAGGACAACTCAAACCAATCGGAGGTTTCTTCTGCAGAAAACGGTCTTAAAGATTCGATTCCTATTGAGCCAAAAACAGAGTTACAACCGTGGATATACAGGGGTCGAATCCAAACAAGAAGACAAATGAATTTTCGGATGGGTTTGACCAAAAACAGACACCCGAGTTCTCTTTCAAATTCAAGTTTCCAACTTTTGAAGAATTCAATCAGAACAGGAAAAAAAATGGGGGTTCTATCAGCTTTGAAGCAGCCCCAGATTCGAGCATCGCTAAGTACGAGTTCATGCCTGTTGTCAAGTGTTCAAGTATATATATATAACAACAGCAACAGCAGCCTCTCACAGCGAAAGGAAGAGAAGAGAGATGAGATGAGTGCCTTACCATCGAACTAGTCTCGTCGCCGAAGATATGAGTGCACCATTCGCCTCTCACAACAATTGATTTTGATCCTCCCTCTATTTTGAGTGCATCGTTCAGTTGTGATCCTCTCTCTGTTTTGGGACACTGCAGTAAAGCTTTGAAGAACCTCGAAAGGGCATCAGGACCGCCGTGTTCGCCTTCGATCACCACAGCTATTCGGTTAATTAGCAGTCAATCAGAACAAGGTTTGAAGAGCCCCTTTCCCCTTCCAACGAATTTTGGAACCCTATTTCTTGTCCCTCTCTTTCCTCTAGGTTACTTTATCATTATAACCCACTAGAACCAGAGAGGCAAGAGTCAGTGTATCTAAATCAGATAAGAATTCAGATAAGCCATGAAAAGAGCGAAAAATCCATATTCCTGGCTTCAATAATTATTGGCAATCCCTAATGGAGGTACATAAAATACATTTAAACATATTGGCAATCCCTAATTGAGATACATAAAATATATTTATCTAGAATTTATATGTGCCCTTAATCTTTATTTTTTTAGTAAATCTGTTACATTTAATATTTTCTGTTAATTGCATATAAAGCAAATAACATGAACGAGTTATTAACTTAACAAATCTATATTCAAGCACTCATTTTTTCATAACTAGTCTGAAGAAATAATATATGGGACACTATGTGTCTGAGTAGTTTTCAAAATTAGGAAAAACAATGAAATTAGTTTTGAAAATTAGGAAAAATAAAGATTGAAAAATAGAGAAATCGAGTGAGGGAGAGGGAGAGAGAGAGAGAGGATCTATAACTGAAAAGAGAAAAATAGAGAAATAATCGAATAAGCAACGCCGACGGCACTGACGATTGCTCGGAGGAGAACGCGGGTGACATCGGTGGCGGCACTGAAGGAGGAGAACGAATGACGTTGGTGGCAGCTCTAAAGGAGAAGAAGGGGGGCTGAAGACAGAGAACGTATGTTTTGCAAGAGAGGGATGAGAGGAAAACTGAAGCACCAAAAAAAAAAAAAAGAAGGGGGAACTAGGAGGATTTTTTTTTTCTTTTTCATCACCGCCAATATCACAAAGTTCTCCCTCCAAAATTGGTGATAAAATAATTTTCTCCCCAAAAATTTTAAAATGTTAAAATAATTGACGACAAAAATATATTCTTCATCAAATAGTTTCAAAATATTTAAAATCAATTTTTTCAAAAAAAAATATTTAAAAATGTGAAAAAATATTGTCTCACTAAAAAGAAGAGGAAAAACTTGTTGACGAAATTAATTTCTCCTAAAAAATATTTATTGACAAAATAAATTTCTCACATTTATACTTTTATTATATATAACAAATTTAAATCCGCGGATTATTCTATTTAAAATATTTCCACACTCGTTCATAAGGTTACAAAGAACTAATTAACTTGTGTTTTTTGACAGTGAAGAGAGAGAGAAAAAGAGAACGGAAATGATAAACAATAAAAAGAGGGAGGGGGGAGTTAGTAGGCATTTTCATACCGGGCCCAATAGTCAAAATTCCTCCAAAATTATGACAAAATAATTACCACAAAAAATCCCCTCAAAAATTAAAATTACAGTGAAAAAAAATATTCTCACCAAATGGTCTAAAATTTAAATCAAGCCTCAAAAAATATAGTAAAATTATGTGACAATAATCCTCACCAAATTAAAAATGTGACAAATTCTTCCTCACAAAGTCGCAAAATTGGCGCCACCAAAAAAAAAATTTACCCGAAAACTCGATGACAAACATTTCCTCACCTAAAAGAAGTATTTGTTGACGAAATATCGTCACCTATATTTTTTTTCATAAGCAAAATTGTAATTCGTCACGAATATTCGTATTTATACAAATTATCTTCAACACTCTTCGTCACCATAGTTTAGACTTTTGTAGTAATTAGGTCTTAATGATAGGTGTCCAGTTTTGCTGATAAATGGCACTCTAAAACACAGAAAAAACACTTGCGACGACTATTTTTTGTCAAATAGCCACTTTCTACGACTAAATCTAACTTTTGGCGACCACAATTTGTCACAAAATCACCTTTTGGCGACCAAAAAAAGTTACTCACTCCGGAAAGCAAACGTGAGATCACCTTTTTGGCGACCAAAAAATTGTCACGGAAAGTATACCTTTTGCGACCAAAAGCTTTTGTCGCGAAAGTATATTCCTTTTGGTGAGCTTTCATAAAAAATGTGTCGCGAAAGTATAACCTTGGGCGACCAAAACAAATGTTGCTGGAAAGATATCTTTGCGACCATGGCTTTTTTTTGGTCACGGAAGATTACCCTTGCGACCAAAAAAAAGGGTCCGGAAAGTAAGCAGTGCGACCAAAGGCTTTTTGTCGCGTAAAGATTACCCTTTGCACCAAAAAAAAAAGTTGGTCGCAGAAGTCTAGCGAGGTTTTGATAAAATTTTAAAAAAGGATACTACGTAATTACATGTTATTTTTCTGTTTAGGCATTAAAAGTTTTATAAAATAATATATAACCCAATTTTTATGGGTTATATATTTTCTCTACCAAATATGAACAAGAAGCATGTTATTGGCAGAGTGGATTGGGTGCATGGTGACTCCTTGGTTAGGAGTTCAAGTCTTAGGCAGTGCAAAAGAATTAATTTTTTTGGGTCAAGGCGCTGACTTTTGGCGACCGACTTATCTTTGGTCGCTAAAAGTTCCCTATTGGCTAATATGAATTGGACTTTTTGCAACCAAAAAAGTTGGTTGCCAATGGTCACTTTTTTTGGTCGCTAAAAGTTCCCTTTTGGCTAATATGAATTGGACTTTCCACGACCAAAAAAGTTGGTCGCGAATGGTCACTTTTAATGACCAAAGGCTTTTTTGGTCGCAGAAAACTATCTGTCACGAGGCTTTAGCGACCAACTCGCGACCAACGTATTTTGGTCGCGAAAAGGTTTTAGCAACCAAATATGGTACTTTTCGCGACCAAACATGTTCGTCACGGAAAGTGTTTTTTTCTTGTAGTGCTAGTTAAGTGTGTCGGGTCAAGCGTGTATTTGTGCTTGTGAAATTTCCTAGAGTGTACTTCAGTGTATTATCTTCTCTTATAGAGGTGTTTTCCTAGTGTGTTTTCAAGAAATCTCATAACCTAAAAAACAGTCTCTAAATTGGAGTTTTTAAGAAATAGGGAAATGGTAATCTCTAAATGGAATAAAATAGCCTCCATTAGACTTCCAAAATAAGTCATTCATTTCAATTCTATACAAGAATGCTACCTAAAAAAATGCCCCTTTTTACTTGCATGATCAAACAGAGTTTTCACTAAAACCAACTTAAACCTTAGGGACAAGAGCAATCTAGCAGGTGTGCATATTGTGAAGACAAGGATAGCGTTTTAGGCTAAGAGTAGTCTAGCAGTTGTGCATTACATATTGCATGATTTTGTTTATAATCTACAATAGGTCAGACATTGCTTCAGGTGAAGGGTGCATGACTTTGTTGTTGCTGTGGCCTTTTACTGTTTTTTATTTTTTTTATTTTTTATTTCGGTCAAGTGTTGTACCTAATGCGTGATGCTAGTGTTTTGACACAGCAGCTACACCCCAGAAGTTCACTCCGCAGCTGCACATCTCCTTTGCTTTATACACCAGTACCCATCAATAGTCCCATCATGCCACACTTGATACATCTCCTGATCCTGCATTCTCAAGCTGGAACCAGTTCATACTTGTATTTCCCATCGCTAACAACAATCAACAGCAAGTAGAATTAATCAGTGTGGGCTCACCTTTTTCTGGCGCCCACGCCTTTTGGAAAAGGGGTTTGAAAAGAAAGACCTCACAATTCGGACTCTCGCGGTTTTGAATCTAGTCTCACAAGTGTAATGTGAAACTGATAATCACCAAAGAGTCCAAATCCGACAAATCGTTTTGAAAAATTGATTTTTGAATCAAAGAATGCCAAAACTGGACTGCTTTGCCAGATTACAGAGTTGCCACCTAAGTATTTTGTATTTGGAAAATTTAGGAAACCCTGACTCGTGCCAAAGCCCACGTGTCCGTCATCACCAAAGTTGCATCAGCTCAGGAACTTGGGTACGAGAGGGGATGGTCCTAAAATGAGCACCCCCACTCGTCCGATCAAAAGATCGGCCTCTACTAATCATGATATGTTGTTTTATAAATCTCATGTGTTCTTATTCCGGTTATTAGCTAACTTTAGTATGTGACGCACACAAGTAAGTATAGACTAAAATCGCAGGAATTAGAACGCATTCAACTCATGTTTGCTTTTGAAAATGATTTGAATTTGTCACCCTCAGGTCGGCTTAGAAATGCGGATTTGCCACCTCAAGTGGGCTTAAAACGTGATTTGCCACTTCTCAGAGTGGGCTTAAAACTCACATTTGTTGAATTGTTCCAATTCAAGCAACAAGCCTTCATTCACAGGCATTCATACAGTTTAGCATTTAAGCATATAACCTCATGGCAAGCATAAAACTTGCGGAGTACTCCGAGCCAAAACAAAAACTAGTTAGAAAAATGCATGATTCTAACTATGTTAAGTGTCTAATACAACACATGCAATATGCAATGAAATAGGCTTGGCTACTAATATGGCATATGATTTGCAACACTTTGATAGCATGCTTTGAAACACGTATTCAAAGAAGTATTAAAATTGACAATGCAGTTTGAATGATGTGCCGAGCCTCGGTGCATGCAATACAAATGAATGATGCAAACATGCAAGTATAAGGTATGCTAATTGAAACATGTCCCTAATCTAACCATCAAAAGCGGTTAAATAAAATGGAGAAATACGTGGGGTTGGATGACATGCGCACACGCACACACACTTATTACAACATTAAGCCCTCGCGAATGAGGGTCCGAATGAATAAGTTAACTAGCTACGCTAATTAAGCTAACTATTACAAACCAAAACTAATTAACTATTCTAAGCTAATTATTACAACAATTGAAATAAATTAACTAACTGGTCTAAGCTAGCTAAATATTACAAACCGAAATTGAAGAATTAGTTACACTAACTAATTAAGTACAACGATCAAGTTAACTTGCTATTCTAAGCTAACTAAAGCAATTAAATGGCCTCGAGGGTGAGGGACACATGCATGCTCGGTTGCTTCACCCGAAAATGCCACTGCCTTGCCATTGAATGCCTTTGTTTGCACTCGTTTGATCATTGAAAATTGTGCCAACTCCCAGAATGCCTCTGCTCCACCTTAGGAGCATACTGAGCAACTTTCCTCATTGGTGGCCGGTCAGCTACAAAAAGTGGCTGTCGGCCACTTCAAGTGGCCGGTTGGCTATTGCAAGTGGCCGTCAGCCACCCCTGCCCCAAACTTCTGTTTTTGCTACAATAGAGAGCAAACAGAGGCAAAGTAGTGTATTCTTAAGGTTTGTGTGCATTCTTACTCCCCTTATCATTACACAAGCTCAAATGAGTCTAATTCTTGGTCCTCAAACCATCAACCAAGCATTTTCAATGCATGATGGTTAAGGAGCCAAGCTTGCACAAGTTAATGAATGCAAAACATGACTCGACAAAACCACGACCCTATCATGCATGATCAAGCGTAATGGCGACCAAGAAAAGTGGCACGTTTCATCACTTTGAGTATGAAACGTCCCATTTTTCTCATGTTCGAATTAACGTCCGATCTGAACATATGCAATGCAACACAAAGATGCTTTATCCTGCCTCTTTTACTTTGTTCATTTTGTTTACACATTTTAACTTACCAATCCATTCTTTAATCGATTAGTCCAAAAGGTGAGTGTCCTCTAATGGAAAGAGGGGTTAAACCACAAGTACCTTGAGCATGAAAGAGGCCTCATGTTGTTGGTAATGAACTCTCGAAGGAATTAAACCATTAGGCATGAGGGTCTCAATTCCACATTCAAGCCAACAAGGGGTTCAAAGCTACTTTCAAAACAAATGAAAAAGTGAATAATAGAGGGAGATTACAAAGATTTTAGTGCTGAAATGGAGTGCAAAAAGACACTAAAACATGCAAACAACTCATGTAATTCATGCTTAAAAGCCTAAAACATTAAGCTAGTGAAGGAAATTGCTCCACAACCACACAATAGAAGCCTCATGGGACCAAACCAGGTCAAAATAGAGCTAAGACCAGTCAAAACTGTGGCAAAAACATGCTGAGATTAAGGTACAAAATGCTAGAAAAATATGCTCACATATTAAGCTATCTAGGCTTGCAAACAAGACTCAAGAGCAACTCTCAAAAGCAATGAAAGAGTGAAACAAATGAGCATGTGGCAGAGCTATATATGCTGAAATTACATGTAAAAAGACACTACAACATGCAACCAACTCAAGCAAATCATGTTTGAAGGCTTAAAACACCCAACAAGTGAAGCCATTTGCACTACAACCATGCAAAACAAGACTGATATGACCACAACAGCCCAAAATAGAGCTAAAACATTCCAAATCAGAGGCAAACACATGTTGGAAATAAGCTAAGTTAAGCCACAAAAACATGGTACCATGTGATGCTACGTAGGCATGCAAGTAAGACACAAGGAAGGGAAGCTATCCCCTCCAATTTTGGACTTCAAAAGTTGATTTTTATCACTGAAATAACTCTATTTGTCAGTGGTTAAAAGGGCCAAGAAGTTTGATTTAATTGGTAAGAAATGGTACAAAAGGCTTCACAAACCAAGGAACAAAAAGGGGGAAACAAACCCCTAGACCACAAAGACCCAAACCACCATTTTCAAGCCTTAAAATAGAGTTTTTATATACCCCAAAGTCAGCATTAAAACAGTTCAAAAGAAGGTAAAACAGGTTATGCAAACCAAGTTCTAAAGATGAGTCTTATACCTCTTGAAGTGCAATGCAATTTTAGGCAACAAAACCAAGCAAAAACCCTTTCAAGAGCTCCAAGAATACCTCCTAGAACCTCAACTCCAAGGTAGTCAAGTTTGATCAAGGGTTTATGTGCAAAAGTGTAGAGAAAGCTAACTACAAAGCACAAAATAGGAAGAGAGAGAGAGAATTCTAGAGAGAGAGAGAGAGAAAAAAAAATTTGATCCAAATTTTCTAACCCCCCAAAATGGGAGAGAGCACCCCCTATATATAGAAAACCAAGTTTAAAGCTTGTATTCCTCCCTCCATACACGTGTATGGTGATGCATTTCAGTGAACACCAGCTGGCACAGCTGGCAAACAAATATCTAAAAAAGGAGACAAATGGTCATCGGCCACTCTAAGTAGCCGACAAGAGCAACAAGTGGCCGACAAGGATAAAAAATGGCCGACAAGGTCCCTCCCGCTTTCAGGCAAGAGGCAACAAGGTTTGGCCCAAAAAACAAGCACAAAACAAATAGGTTTAGAGGCTTAAACATAAGGCATTCCGCCGAAGACTTCGGGCGCTCAAAACGAGCACAAACAAGCACAAACATTGAGTGCACAAACGATGACGTCCGAGTCTTAAGGTCGGTCAAAAATGGGGTGTCTACAATCAGCAATTGCAACAATCAGCAAAATTTTTAAGTGAAAACTCTGCTGCTGCTATGTTAGGATATTGAATTTGTGGAGGTAAAAAAAAAAAAAAGAAAAGAGAGGGAAAAAAATGAATGAACAGGCATTAGATGGCATTAGATAGAGAGATTAGGACTTACCCACAACTGGTAATGCTTTGTGGTCCTATCCACTCCCGATTAACATTAGCCGATGTTCATTTAGTGTATTGGAAGAAATTATAATCCTTTGCTTCCCCCCCCCATCCCCTTCTCTATTTTTCCTAAATTGTTGAGAAATAACTGACACTTGGCTATGTTGTTCTTTCTTTCTTTTTGTTTTTGCTATTGGAGAAAAACTAATTTAGCTAGAGAAAACAGATAGGTTAGTTGGTTTTTTTTTTAATTTTTTTTTTATATATGTAAATGTCAAGACTGTCTACCCTATGTTTTGAATGAAGTCACCGAACTCTATAATATTTATGTTTATTGGTTATGTTGTTAATTAGTTGAAATGTTGGACGAGCTCATGAATAATTGGAAATTATTTTTGTTTATGTCAGATTGCTATGGTATATGTTGATTAAGTTGCAAAAAACTTGATATATATATATATGTGGTTCTGTAACTATGATCTGATCTTAGAGAGCCTTTTATGCTAAACTCTACTTCACAAGATCTAGATGTACTTAGCTAATTCCAACATTGATTAAGACAATCAACCGGATGTGGTTATGAGGTCATTGTTTCATAAAATAGAACTTAACAATCATATGATTCCATAAGTGTTGCATGTAAAGTTGTTATTTGAAAGAAAAAGCTTTCAAAGCGTAACACAATATTGTTCATTTCCCATTTGTTCCTAAAATGCCAAAACAGTTGTGTCCTAAGAGATTTGTGCTCCTTATGCTTAATCACCATGGTAGCTATGAAACCTAGGATTATACTGGATACCTTTGATAGGATACCTTCGTAGCAACTGTATCCTACATAACTATATTAAAAGATACATTTTTAGCATGAACAATGAAAAATATCATTAAATCCACAAATAAAATTCTCAATCAAGAAAGAGTATTTTTGGCTCACATCACTAAACAAACTCTATAAAAGAGGCCAGCCAAACCTGCAAACAGTTAGCTAACAACATAGCTTCAAACAAATAGTTAGAACCATCCCTAAGAGAGATTAGCAACAAATTAGAACAATTCAAATCAACCTGCTTGCTCAACCATAAGAAAACCATTTGAGGGCTTACATCACACAACCCACAAAGATTTGTAGATCACTCACTCCCTATCTATATAGCTCTCATCACTCAACACACTTCCCTAAAAGAGGCTAGCCAAACCTGCAACAGTTAGCTTACAAAATAACATATAACATCCTTGCTTGGACTTAGATTTTATTTTATTTTATTTTATTTTATTTTATTTTTTGGGTAAGTAAGTCATAAATTAAAAACAAAAAGCTTACACAACATACAAGGGGCGTGCCCTAGGCCCTACCCAAGACTATACATCAAAAAGCCAAAGAAAAATGGACAGCAACATGGCAGACCCATCCAAAAGATTTGTAGAAGAGCCTGGAACATATACCAAAACTACTAGCTATCCAACAAGATATTCACCGGTATAAACTCAATGCAACACACAACACCCTTAACAGATAGGGTACAGACTGATTAAGAAAACGTTGAAATGTTCATGGATGAATTAAAGAAATATGTGGACCATGAACATCCATATCAGCAAAAATAGTCCTCACAGAAAATAACATCCCTTGCACATCCCTCAAGGGTAGCCTCAAAAAGATACTAGAAAGGTTGACACAAGTTCTAAACAGATATATACATATCAAGTAAAAACAACTTTCTTCACACGAATGGTGCTTCTAGCAGCCATACACCCTATTACCATGCTTCCAAATTTTGATGATTCTAGCAGAGGACAAACAGCTACCTTCACAGTGCTTCCACACTTTCTGGCAGCCACTTTGCCTATCTCCATGCTTCTTTTGTTTAGTAAAGCCTGTCCAAAACAGATAGTATGAACATCTACTATACACAGAAAAGGATGCCACAGTATCATCCAGAACATAGCACCAACATACATTATAAAAGCTCGCTACATTCGGCCCACAATATAGAATCTCATAACACTCAAAATACTTCTGCTCCAAGTACCTGTACAGAAAAGAGGATATAGTATACAAGAATATTTCAAAAACACTCAATGTGGTCATTGACAGGTGGGTATGGATTTTTATTCTCCTATCAAAACTCTCAACCCACAGATATTGGTTTCTTAGACTCACAGTCTGCATATCATGCTTATCCATGTACCTACAAAATGAGCAAATTTGAAATAGGCCTGGACCTAGATCACTGCCAAATCCAACTGAGAACAACAACAAATTTGATTAAATCAGATTAACAAGTTAGCTTACAGAAATGATGTACACAAAATTCCTCCTTTAGAACCATAGAAACACAGTGTAGTGACCTGTCTACCTTCAGACACAAAGTACACAGAAATGATGTACATAGAATTTCTCCTTGAGAAAATTTTGTAGCTAAATCTAAAAAACATATCTTGTAGTGGCCTGTCTGCCTTTAGACACAAAGTACTATCATATATCATCTGAAGGTTTGGTGCCTCTACCCTAATCTAAGTTATATGTTTCACCTATAATGTTAACCAAAACTTTAAATTTTAAATTATGAAGCCCGTACCAGACTAGTGTTAGCACAAATTCCACTGCTGTCGTAGAAGATTAGAGAGGGAAAAAGTGAATGAACAAGTATTAGATAGAGAGATTAGAACTTACCCACAGCTGGTACTGTTTTAACTCAATAGCTGCACATCTCCTTTGCTTTATACACCAGTACCCATCAATAGCCCCATCATGCCTCACTTGATACATCTCCTGATCCTGTATTCTCAAGCTACAACCAGTTCATACTTCTATTTCCCATCGCTAACAACAATCAGTAGCAAATAGAATTAATACCTCGTGTGCCTTGTTTGCAAAAAGCCTAGGCACAAGTTCTACGTCTTGGGGAGAAAGAACAGCATAGCTGTGAGCTATTAAACTAAAAGAACGAAACCACTTTGGAGTGTTCCACCAGTAGGTAAGCCATGCAGTGTAGTGAGCAATACGAAGTGTCCACTAGTCCTGAGGCAACTGCTGATAGTAGGCTTCTTTCGATAAATTTGCAGGAAAACCAGGGCACCAATAGTTGACAACCGGAGCTATAAGTGCTACTCCTGCCAAAGCCAAGCTCTTCATTGTTTGTTTTGGATTAGGATCACTTTCCTTGTAACCAGGTCTGTCATTTGACATAATGTAAACCCCTAAACCTTCAGCAACATCCTGTTAAAATCAACCACGAATCAAGAAATACTACAAATAAATAAGATTAGAATGAAGATCCACAAAAAAAAGGGAAACAACATAAGCAAAATAAATAGTATTATTATAGGAGATAATCTTGTGGCAACTACAGCGTAATGTTTGCAAGAGTCGAAGCCATGGATATACACTATTTTATAATGGGCTTTATCTATTGGGACACCATATTCTTTGTAGGACAAATGCCTTCCATCACTAAGTTTTATCCTAGTTGTTGTAACAGGAGGACCATCTGCAGAGCCATATATCCTGGATGGAGGTGGCCGTGTTGCCTGATAAGCCCATTGCATAAACCCCATAAAGAACATTACTAGTATTTTCTTAAACATCCCTCAGAATATGAAGAAATGATTAGATTAGAATACAGTCCATAAAATTGCAAGAGAAAAACAGTTGCATAGTAAATTTTGGAAACAAAAGCTATGATCAATCAGTTTTATCCCACTCAAAGCATAGAAATATTAATTATATTAAATTCATCATAACAAAGTTCACATACAAGTTACAAGAAATGAGATGATAGGTCAAGCACTCACCAAGATGTTTTATGACACATCCAAAACCAATTTTAAAAGACCTAAGTTTAGGGATTTTATCACGAATATTGTTAAGTAAACAAAACCTTTCTGGAATATATGTGAATGTCAAGACTGTCTATCCTATGTGTTAGTTGTTTTTTTTAATTTTTTAATTTTTATATATGTGAATGTCAAGACTGTCTACCCTATGTTTTGATCGAAGTCACTGAACGCTGTAATATTTATGTTTTATTGGTTATGCTGTTAATTGGTTGAAATGTTGGACGAGCTCATGAATAATTGGAAATTATTTTTGTTTATGACAAATTGCTGTGGTATATGTTGATTAAGCTGCAAAAAACATGATATATATATGGTTCTATAACTATGATCTGATCTCATAAAGCCTTTTATGCAAAACTCTACTTCACAAGATCTAGATGCACTTAGCTAATTCCAACATTGATTAACACAATCAACCTGATGTGGTTATTGGGTCATTGTTTAATAAAATAGAAATTAACAATCATATGATTCCACAAATGTTGCTTTTAAAGTTGTTAGTTGAAAGAAAAAGCATTCAAAGCATAACACAAAGAAGAATTCATTTCCCATTTGTTCCTAAAATGCCAAAACAGTTGTGTCCAAGAAAATTGTCCTCCTTATGCTTAATCACCGTTGTGGCTATGAAAATTAGGAATATACAGGATACCTTTGATAAGTTTTGAATCCAGCTTATCTAAATACATATTTATACTCTCTCCAAATAATAATAAAATATAAAAAATTAATAAAATAACACCTTAGGAAGATATGATGCATACTAACTACTGGATTTGGGGAATCATAATGTACTAACCATGGATATTCTGGGACTTAAAACACAGAACACTGAAAGATGGAGACCTTAGATTCTGTTTGGATAGATGGATTTCAAATAAAGAGATTTGAGATCAAATTTTATAAAATTAATAAAACAGTCTCTCCTTTTGACTTTTAATAAAGATTTTGGAAAATGTTACATAATTAACCTTGACATTGGTTCATGTCCCCTCACAACATGAGTATTATCTCATCTACTAAATCATCAAAGTGTTAAACATAGCTTGCTTGCCAATTAAAACATAAGTTTTGTACAATGCTTTCTTCACATTCCTAAATCTCCACCACCATATGAATTGCTATTGAAATAATGATATTGCATTGATTGTGTAATCCTTAAATTCTTTTACATGTTTTCTCTTGACATGAGTTGCCTTGTACTCATGCACCAATATATTGAATATGTTATGTTCTTCATTGTTGTTAGTATCTTATAGCTCTTACAAAATCAAGTGTAGTTGTTTTTGTCAATCATAACTTACAAATACTTGTTATTGATATATGCATATTTTAATGTTCTAGAAACACTTTGGACACTTGCTTAATCGAGATTGTTTACTTATGGATAAGACATGGATGTATCGATCAAGATTAAGTGATGCATACTAGAAAGGGGTTGACATGTTTCTCGATTTTGCATTTACTAATGCAAGTTATGAGGATAAGATCATATGTCCATGCATCAAGTGTGGACTTACACTTCCCGTCACTCGATCAGTTGCATATGATCACTTAGTATGTGATGGCTTCACAAAGGGTTACACTAAATGGGTTTTACATGGTGAAGCATCATCTATTGCTACAACAGGTATTGATATACACATGCAGAATGGGCCATAGTTAAATATTGATATACATGGATTAGTACAGGAGGCATTTGGAATCTCAAATGACAATGACAGAGTCGATGGAGACAACCCTGAAGATCTGGGAGATAAACCAAATCCACAAGCAAAGAACTTCTACAAGTTGATACATGATGGACAAAAGGAGCTTTATCCACAATGTAGGCATTTACAAAGCTCTCATTCATCCTTGAGTTATTTCATATCAAGAATTTAGGCGGATGGAGTAATAATTTGTTCACCATGTTATTAGAGTTATTGAAGGAGGCATTCCCAGAGGGTGTAACACCGCCTAATACTGTTTATGAAGTTGAGCAGATAGTTATGGAGTTAGGACTTAGTTATGAGAAGTTCCATGCATGTCCCAATGATTGCATGTTGTATAGGAATAAGCACAAAACCGATTCTGAATGTTATGTTTGCCATACATCTAGATATGTAACAGACCAAAATGATTCAAGCAACGAGGCATCCTCTAAAAAAGGTAGCTATAAAACACCTTCTAAGGTTCTACGTTACTTTCCTTTGATACCAAGGCTACAAAGGTTATTCATGTCATCTAAAACAACATCATCCATGAAGTGGCATAAAGAAGGTCGCACTAGTGATGGTTGTATGAGACATCATACTGATTCTCCAGCTTGGATGACTTTTGACCACCTACATCCTGATTTTGCAGCAGATTGTAGAAATGTCAGAATTGGTTTGGCATCTGATGGTGTGAACCGTTTCAGAACATTGAGCAACACGTATAGCACCTGGCTTGTAATTCTTATACCATATAATTTGCCTCTATGGATGTGTATGAAGCAGACCAATTTTCTATTATCATTGATTATCCCTAGTCGTAGTGCACTTGGAAATAATATTGATGTATATTTGCAACCTTTAATAGATGAATTAAAGGAATTATGGGTGGATGGAGTAGAGACATATAATGTATCAATTAAACAAAATTTCCAATTACGTGCAGCATTAATGTGGACTATTAGCGACTTCCCTGCTTATGCTTACTTGTTAGGGTAGAGTACTAAGGGGAAGTATGCATGCCCTTCATGCCACAAAGACACATGCTTCCAGTGGTTAAAGCATGGCCGAAAACATTTTTACATGGGTCATCATCAATTCTTGGACAAACGTCATGCATTTCGAGATGAAGAGCGATTTTTTGATGGTACGAAAGAAAAAAGAATTGGACCTAATCCTTTAATTGGTTCTATGGTATTGGATATGTTACATGGCTTCTATATCACTTATGGAAAGATGAGTACTAATCTAAAATTACCATATAATTGGAAGAAAAGAAGCATATTCTTTGAATTAGCATGTTGGAAGGATAATCTAGTGCGTGACAATTTTGATGTGATGCACATTGAGAAAAATGTATGCAAGAGCGTGTTTGGAACACTACTGAATTTAGAGGGGAAGACAAAGGATAATCTAAATGCACGTCTTGACTTGAAACTTCAAGGTATAAGGCCTGAACTCCATCCAAAAGAAAATACAGGAAATAAAACCATCTTGCCTCCTTGTTTCTCATTAAAGAAACAAGAAAAACATGCTTTTTGTAAAATTTTAAAGACTGTTAAAGTTCTTGATGATTATGCAACGAATATTTCACAATGCATCGACTTAAAGTAACGTAGAATCTTTGGACTTAAAAGTCATGATTGCCATATTTTGATGCAACAATTACTCCCTTTAGCAATTCGAGGAATGTTGAGTTCACACGTGACTTCACCTTTGATTAAGCTGAGTAATTTCTTTTGAGAGTTATGTTCTAAAGTTGGTTTGGCACAAGACTTTATGGGTCTTGAAAGGCAAATTCCAATAACACTTTGTAAATTTGAAAAAATATTTCCCCTTAAGTTTTTTGATATTATGGTGCATTTGGTGGTTCACTTAGCATCTGAGGCTAGATTAGCAGGACCTGTGCATTATTGTTAGATGTATTCTATTGAGAGGTAAAGTTTATATTAAATTACATATTTCTTTACCATCATTATGATATTTTACTTCTGTTATTATTGAATATCATTCAAAATTTTGTTTTTTGAACTTACCAAAACATAGGTACTTGAGTAGATAAAAGTCATATGTGCAAATAGAAGTCGACTAGAGGGTAGTATGGCAAAAGGATACCTTGCAAATGAATGCTTAACATTTTGCTTGAGGTATATGGAAGGTGTTGAGACATGGTTCAACTGGATGTCTCGAAATTATGATGAGGGGGGTAATGGTACAGAAGGATTATATATTTTTCAATGCCTGGCTGACCATTAGGTAAGGGCGTGATAGACACAATGGATGATAGCACAAAAGAAAAGACACATTGATATGTGCTATTTAATTGTGAGACAATCAACAAATTTATTAAGTAAGACACTCCACATCTGTAATCAATTATTATTATTATTATTAATTTTCCACGCACTCACAAATCTTTTATATGGCATACAGACAACACTATAGACTTGTTGCCATACAAAATCCACGTTTTTGTGAAATGGCCATTGATCGCATTCATAGTGAAACATTTCCAACATGGTTTGATAAACATGTAAGCAGTGTTTGAAGTTCCGTAAAATTTGACTTGATATTAACTTTAATTTCATTCCACACTTATAGAAGTTATGTCATCAATTGTCTAAAAACAGGTTGAGGAATTGCATAATGTAAGGGATAGTCAAATAACTAAAGAGCTTAGATATTTGGCTCATGGTCCAAATAGAATTTTCAAAAAATATAAGCAATACTTGATAAACGGTTTTAGGTTCCATACTAAGGAGATCGAGCGAAAGAGAAAAACTCAAAATAGTGGGATTATTGTCACGGCAAAACATGAAGCTTTGCAAGTGGTAGAGATGGAAATCCTGTCTTTGGAGATGTTACATTTAATGGTGTGTTAACATATATAATTGAGTTAGATTATTTGTTTGGGAAGAGGGTTGTGTACTTTAAGGTGAATGGGTGTCACGATCAGGGAAAAGACAAAATAAAGATTGCACACTAGTCAACTTTGCATGATTAATGAAAGATGTTGAGCCTTTTGTGTTGGCTTCTCAAGAAGAACATGTAATGTATGTAAAAGACCTCAAACACAAAGATTGGTAAGTTGCTATCAAGATAAATTCGAGAGATTTTTATGATATGAATGTGGGGTCTTCTGTGGACAATGTGGAGGCATACTTACAGAGTGTTGTATGCAATACACAAAGTAGTGATGGGGACAATAATTTTGATTTGGTTAGGATAGACATGTATGTTGCAATTGTAGATGCACCACTTTCTCAAGTGTTGAGAGACAATGATGTTTATGATGATGGAGATGATGATGGAGATAAGGAAGAATTAGATCTTATGTGACTGTTTGATATGGTCAACATTGCTAGTTATTTATATTTAAAAACAATTCTACAGTCTCATTTTGCTCTCTTTCTTTATCATTGTTTTTGTTAATTTAATTGATTGTTTGAAGAATGAATAGTGCATTTTTAATTTAACTATGTGATTTTCATATGTGGCTACAAAATATTTATTCACTATATGTTACATTTAGTCACTATCAAGATAGCAACGCAATAAAGGTTAATACACAATTTTTCTTTGTTAATTTTCTTCAAGTATTTTGTTCATTTACAAATAACTTATTTGGATCATTGTAAGTTTACAATTTGATTTGTCTTTTTTGCTTGAATCATACTATGATTCATCTATAAATTGAATAGCCTATGGACCCATATCTTCAGTTTCGCTCAGGCAATGTTGGTGAGTTTAGTGAGTCAACTCCATCTAAGATTTAGCCAAACTCTAGTCAGCCCAATGATAGTACAGGTATGCAAGGTCAAACCTTATAAAAATGTCATATTATTTCTTCGTATATAATTTATTATTAGTATTATTATTTATTTATTTTTTATAACTAGATGGTGCTAGTGGACAAAAAAAAACTAGAGGTCCCACTCAAATGCGTAATATTTGGGGTACTCGTGATGATTAGCGCCTAATAGTCAGTTGGAACAAACTTGGCCAACCTGATGACAAATTGGCACCAAAGTTATCATCGTTCATTGGAACTATTGTGCATAATGGGAAAAATGCACCACCCACTTACAAGAATTGGCATAAAGTCCCAGACCATTACAAAGATCACATATGGGCACTTGTACAGGTAAATGACACTATTGTGAGAAGATCACATGTGAAAAATAGTAAACATGAGTAATATGATTAAAAACCCCTCGGAACGAACGGCAAGGTCTGCAGCCTTGTTAATGCTTTGTCCGTTGGTTCGTAGGCAGGGCGTGGCAACGGCATTCCGACCTCGACGCTTCGATGAGTCCGAGGAGCCAACCACTGAAGGGCAGATACCCTACGAGGGTTGCGTGCTCTAGTATCCTCCTTCCATCGTGCCTTTTCTTCCAGCATGTTTCGCAAATCGGATGATCTTGGCAACTCTGTCTGCCTGGATGATGTCTAGTGCGAGCGTGAGGGTCGATAGGTACTTCCCTCAGTGTAAGATCTTCTCTCAGACCTGGAGTAACAAGTTTTGGAGGTTTTGGATTGAGTATTGCCTGTCCTGAGGCTTTTACTCTCTGCTTGTGATGGTGTGGAATGCCTTCCACGGTCTTCTGAGCGGTGAGGGGGCGTCTTGTTTTTGCGCCCCTCTCCTGTCGCCACTCCTTTTCCCTTCATCTAGCGCTTCATGGCCTCCATGTCCGCCGCCATCTTTCTTATTAATTCATCTTGCTCCTTCACGTGGTCCTCCAGAACTTGAGGATCAATCCTCCGCCTTCGTCTGTCAGGACTTCGTGAATGAGAGTGACGGGGGCTGTTGGTCCGCCTCCTCCCCCTTGTATCCCTCCTGGGATTTTGTCGTTGTGGCTCTAAGTCCACCATGGGAGGGATAGAAGGTAGGCCTTCGCGTCTTGTACCCCCCTCTGGTGTTTGTCCGTCGATGGCGGACTGCGGCAAATCTTCGTTGTGCGCCATTGCTTCTAAAGAGGAAAAGCTTGATCAAGAGGTTTTGTTCTTGTCTGAATTCCCACAGACAGCGCCAATTGTACGGGCACGAAATATTCTCCCCATGTAATCCTGTTGATCAAGTCCGCGTTCCTCCAAATGTCGTCGCTTTGCTCCCTGAAAACACAAACGTGAGCTAGCCGGCGGGTGTGTGCCGGAAACCCCTCCGATGCCTAAGTCAGCAAAATAGACAAAGACCAAAAAGCTCTGTGTATCAAAGTTGTGTGTTACCTCTCCATAGGTGATGTTTGTGAGCTTTTATAGGTTCCGTGTGGCACAATCCAAGTAGGACTCTTACTCCTCCATGTAAAGTCTTCCTAGGATTCATACTCCTGAAAGATAATGCTTATCCTTCAACACCCTCCTCACTGCATAAACCAAGTGAGATGGTTTTACCATGGTCAGACTCTACTATGACCGAGGTAAGCATGGCTTATGCTAAGCCGCAGACTAGACCGAGCTAACTTTAGTTCGGCTCTTTCATTCACTGTTCTTACCTTGGCTCTTCTCAATGCTAACCACGGTATGTCCAGACCGGAATAACCAATACTCCGGTCCAAATCGGGATAACTTTTGTGAGTGACGACCAAACTTATCATAAGCTCTTTTGGGACCGGAGTAACTTCAGGTCTCTCGCGGACCGGAGTAACTTCACACCTCTCTTGGGCCGGAGTAACTTTACACCTCTCTTGGCCGGAGTAACTTTACACCTCTCTTGGCCGGAGTAACTTCATGGCCTTTTTACTCAGCCCTTCGCAATGTGGCCCATAACGGCCCATTACCCAGCTCGGCCCAATTTACAAGTATAAATTAGCCTCTCATTTATTAATTTTAAATATATAATTACTTAAGTAGTTAAATCTTGATTTACAGGTAGGAGATATAGTTGTTCTAAAAAGTATCATTAGGCCAATAG
This sequence comes from Camellia sinensis, assembly GCF_004153795.1. Classification (NCBI taxonomy): domain Eukaryota; kingdom Viridiplantae; phylum Streptophyta; class Magnoliopsida; order Ericales; family Theaceae; genus Camellia; species Camellia sinensis. Next base: position 527,851 of record NW_021025707.1, on the reverse strand, counting down.
AAGTAGTTGCAATCGGAGTACTTAAAAGCACAAACGCATCTAAAGAACTAGAAGGGGAAGAACTAGGACCTGACTATTGGGAGGTACACGTTCAAGTGCCAGTCAAACCTAATAAGAGCTTGATCCGATCATATGGACTTGTCAAAACAATTGGACAAGCTATTGGAGCTCATGTTGCTTGGCCTGCTCCATTTGTGGTATATTTCTTTCGTGGTATATTTCTTTCGTAAATACTAATTTCATTAACCAATTTATATTAATTTAATATCGTTTCAATTTTCTTTATATGTTTATCTTTTGGATGCAGATTTCACAAGTTATAGATGCTAGCTGAGAATATTTATACAAGTGAGGTTGAGAATTTGGAAATTGATTTTATTTTTGATAATTTGTCTCTTCGGAATTCCGATATCACTGTGGCTTTTTAGAACTTATGGTTGGAATAATTTTCTTTTAAATTGTTTTTGCTTTAACTTTGTTAGTGTGGTAAAACATTTTATAATTTTGGCAAGTGATTTTTATTGCAATATAAATAAATTTATATTTCAATAATAAATAATTGATTGTGGTTTGATTTTTTTTTGTTTTTGATGTGATGATCCTATGGTGGTAATATTTGTTTATTATTACGAAAATATTACAGGATGAATGGATGTCAAATTAATATAGGATGTGGTAATTAATATTCAATTGTTTATTAAATTGATTCAATTTTTATAGGCATTTGTGCATGCATAGTTGTAGTTTTTAAAAGTGTTAACGAAAAGAACATATAAGTGGCATTTTGTAGTAGTGATAGTAGCTTTGCAAAGTGTCACTAAAATAAGTTCCAATGGCACAAATGAAATGGATTTAGTGGCATCTATGAAGGTGTTATAAATATCAATTGTGGCATAACAAGCGTCATTAAAAATCCATATCGTGGCATTTTTTAGATTGCAAGTCTTCTTTAATGGCACTTGATAGCGTCACAAATAGTGCCTACCATAACATTAAAGTGTCACTGCAAATTTTTAGCCCTAATGGTGTAATGACACTTACAAGTGTTACTGAAGTGCCACTAACTCTTTTTTTAATGGCGCTTGATAGTGTCACAAAGAATATATACCATGACATCAAAATATCATTGAAAGTTTTTAGCCATGATGGTGTAGTGACACTTGCAAGTATCTACCATGGCACTAGTATCTACCGTGGCACTGGTATAAATGGTACTTGTTCAAAGTGCCACAAGACTAAAAAATGTCATTAAATCAATAGTTTTGTGTCACTTTCAAATGTCACTAAACTAAGAAAATGTTGTAGTGTCCCTTTCACCTTCCAAGCATTCATAGTGTTGCTTGCCTTCACCTTCGCTGCCTCATTGAGTGCTTCGTTAATCCATGATCACAAAACAACTCATTTCTCACCAAGCTTTGTCAATTCATTTCAATTGGTTCCATCACATCTTCTCAGTCTTTGTTGCTTTGTTCCATTTTTAATTTTGTTTTTCTGCATTAATACGTGTAATTTTACTTTCCTAAGTTTTCTTGCTTTTGTAAGTTTCTTTCTTAATACTTACATTTTTTTTAATGTATTTCTACTTCAATTTAATCAAAATATTTCTTACCAGTGTGTACAATTTTGGTATTGTAATACCTCTCCTTAAATTCATTTATAGTAAACCTTGCTCTATTGTAATATTTCTGGTATTCTTATTAAGGTTTGGGTGGGACAACCATATGGTTTTTATATATTGGAACTATCATGGAGATTCAAGGTTTAATGATATGTCACACCTCACTTTTTATTATTCGAATAATATTATCATATTCATTATTATAATCAAATTTTATTGATAACATGTGGAAGTTATATACATTAACATCAATAAATAATATAAGTTCTCTCATTCGTATATATGTTGGATGAAAAAAAAATTACATTTAAATGAAATATCTGTAGGCATACATTATTATATAAAAACAAAGAGTTTAACTCTTTTACAATAATGGCATACCACCATCAAATATATGGTCCTTTGGCCATCAATTAAAGAAGATTCTTCGACCTTAAATCATTTCTCAATTTGTACGTGAAAAATAATTAGAAATGTGGGATGAATATAAAGTTTAATAGAGATCCCAAATGATCCTAAGCAATAACAACGTATTAATAGCTATGATTATGAATGCTCCACATCATATCATATAAGTAATGTGACAATTTTATAACCAAAATATATTTACATAAGTACATATCCACTAAACCATCATCTTTAACACAACATGGTATAAAACTATTTCTTTTCTTTCTAGCTTTTCATTTTTATTCAAAACAATTGCATAACAACACTCAGTTTTGAAAATATGCTCACATACACCAACTACACTTTCGTCTTACGTCCCAACTCACCACACGTACACACCCAACCTAATTTGTAGCCTTAAGCACAAATGCAATGGAGCACCCACAACAATATACATATACTTATATCTCCAGATGTGAATAACAAAAAACAACACATACTTCTATTTTTATTGGTCCAAGGCACGGAGGGCTAATGGTACAACCCACATAACACAACATGTTTTATTAGCCTCACTTGGACAGAAATGACCTGCATATCACACTTTACTGGGTGCAAACCAGAAGGGAGAGGAATCTCTGTCAAGATGACACGTTTTATCGGCCCCACCTGGAAGGAAATAGACCCTGATTCGCACTTTACCAAGCATAAATCGGAAGGGAAAGGAAGCTCTGTGAAGGTGCCATGCTTTACCAACCTTACTCGACGGGAAAAGGACCCTTAATCTCATAAGACAACACTCTAGATTACATTGAAAATCTACAAACATAACACATACATGTATTCTATTCAACAACAACAATGTCATCCTCCACCGATGACCAACGACAAAACCTCTAATAATTAAATACACGACTCTGTTAACTTAAATCCATACCCGGTTCCACAATTCAAACCATTAACGTTTTCAATGAAATCACTTCAAAACAACCATTGTCCCTAATCACTTTTCACTTTCCATTTTCTATTTCATTTCACAAAAAAGTTACAAACGTCATTTTGTTTTCAACACCAAACCCGTTCTTCTAATCTTCAACACTCACAACCATTAGCCAAAATCCATTTTTAATTGTCAAAATCCCAAATGGTGGATACACAATTACAACCCAACACAACATAACATTAACCAAACAATCATAAGACCTTATTAACTTCTTTTTAGCAACCAAAACTCCAATTCATTAATGTAAACACATAACCCAACAATTACTCAACTTTAATTCATTTCGTTTTATTAAACCCTTAATTATAAATTAGGACTTTTCACCACTATCAATATAAACGTGATTAACTACCTCCCAATTTACCAAATCAATCCAAAACATAATTATTTAACTCTAAAAATTAAAAACCCTAAACCCCCATCATGCCTTTCCAAAATCCCATAGCAAAACATGCTTTTAATGCGATAAAAACTACCACATGTCTATCTATGATGAGATATTGAAAATGAGCAGAAAAAATCTCTATCTCCAGAAGCGAAGAGGAGAAAAATTGAAAAATCCACAGCGACAAAAATATGATCTGCTCAGATTAAAAGGAAGCCCCTTGCTGAGCTCTACGTTTTGGCATATGGAATTAGAGGTCAAAGATGTTTCGAAATAGATAAAATCAAGGGGTTAAAGAGCTTGGAAACTCAAAAATGGTGGAAAGATGGAGAGAGAAGAGAGAAAAATCTGAAAAATTAAAAAAAAAATGAGGAAAAATGAGTCAAAAGTGGCTTTTAAAGTGGCTAACTTCAAACAGGCCTCTCAAGCGATGAAACAAGCACTCGAGCATTGGAGACACATTACTGCTCGAGCGGTAAAACCTCTGCTCGAGTATAGAACTCACGCTCCCAAAATCTCAAACTGTACATGGAACAGACCACTTGAGTGAACAAATTACTGCTCAAGTGAATATCAAAAGCTTACAGAATCCTAAACTGTAGACCAAAGTACTGGACGATTCGAAAGACCGCTCGAGCGAACAAACCTTTGCTTGAGCGAAAAGGAAAATCTCATAGTGATACATGATACAACCCCCATAATTCAAGTCATTTGATTTTAAAGACTAAAATGCAAAATTCTTTGAAAATAACAGCTTTTTAGATAAGAGGGTTTGGAAAAAAAATAAAATTTGTAAGATCACCATTATTGTCTATCTAAATATTAGTGCCGATGAACATACATTATTATATAAAAAATAAGAACTGAGAGATACACTGCTCCAAAGTACTGGACGATTCGAAAGACTGCTCGAGCGAACAAACCTTTGCTTGAGCCAAGAGGAAAACCTCATAGTGATACATGATACAGCCCCCATAATTTAAGTCATTTGATCTTAAAGACTAAAATGCAAAATTCTTTGAAAATAACAGCTTTTTAGATAAGAGGGTTTGGAAGAAAAAAAAAATTTGTAAGATCGCCATTATTGTCTATCTAAATATCAGTGTCGATGAACATACATTATCATATAAAAAATAAGAACTGAGAGATACACTGCTCCAAAATAGAAAATAAAAAATTGTGACATGAAAAAAAAAAAAAACTATATTATGATCTACAAAGAAATTGACAAAACTTTCTTTGATGTTGAAGTTGTTTGATTCCACTATAGAATGTCGTATTTTTCAATTATGGTCGAACTAATGTTTTAATTTCAGATAACTCATCCAAAGCATATAACAAGGTGTACTAAGGGGATTAGATAATCTCTAACCAATGTAATTATATTAAAATTATAGGGTTTGTTGTATTTTCTCCAAATTTCAATGGATGTCAGTGTAATTTACTTTCCTTTTTTTTTGAAATTTTAACAAATTTAGGTGACAATTTAACATGTTTAAAAATAAAGACTTCAACCAATGTCTCAAATTTGTTATTTTATTTTATATTTAATTCAATTCTTTTTTATTTCAACTTTTGTGTTTCAATTTTTTTTTTCCTGGATAAAGGGTTACTTAATTTGGGTTCTACATAATAATAATAATAATAATAATAATAATAATAATAATAATAATAATAATAATAATAATAATAATAATAATAATAATAATAATAATAATAATAATAATAATAATAATAATAATAATAATAATAATAATAATGGGACCTCGGGTCAAATTGTGCAAATGGTGTGTGTTCGAAACTTGGGAGCCTCAATGAGAAAATTATGAGTTAAATTTTTTAAAACATTAACCACTTTTTGAGTCGGCAATCTACCGTCTCAAAAAATTAAAACTTTTTGCGTCGGCAGATTGCCGACTCAAAAACTTTTTGCGACCCCACCATTTTCGTTCCTTGAGTTGCCGTCGAAACGCCGTCGCTAAAATTTTTGCGTCGGCAAATACGCTATTTGCGACGGCACGCTGCCGACTCAAAAGCCCTGTTTTTTAGTAGTGATATATCAAATTTAACATGGGTAAGACAATACTAAATGACACCTAAGCAAGTGAAAACTAAGTTGTAGTGTTCAGTAAGGCTATGATGATGATCATATTTTGTTATTACCTTTTGTTTACCAATTTGTGTTTAATATTGACATATATGATATTGTAAATAAAATGTGACAGAAAAAATACATTATTGGTGCCTAATAAAGATGTCAAATATTGTCACTTAATTGGATTGCCACCTGAGAAATTACATATTGGTTGGAGATGCTTTTTGGCCTAGGAATATATATCATAATCTTTAATGAGATGAAGAATTAAATGTATCATTTGGTTTGGGTTTTGAGTTTCGAATTTTGAATTGTATAAGGTTTTTTATATGTCATGTGGCGTTTTCAGTCCAGATTTAGACAAAAGTTATATTTAACAGTAAATTGGGAAAGATTAGTAACATTAAGAACCAAATGAGAAAAAATAAATTTGAAGGCCAAAGTAAAAGATTAGTCAAATTTAAAGGGGGCAAAGTGTAATTTATCCTTTTTTATAATGTGGATTCCTCGTTCAAAAGCACAAGCAAAAGTAAAAACAAAAGCAAAAGCAAAAGCATCAATTGAGAAAAACATGATTTAAAGGTGTAACGAGAAAGAAAGTTAAAATCACACTGTAGCTAATAAACCTCACCTTAGTAGCAGAGTATTTTGCCAAAAAACCATACTTCGCATAAGTAGTTCAATTTTCGGTGAGGGTAAATTAATATCTTCACTGGTTCAAACATTTAGTATACTAGTACAGGAAATCACCCCAAAAAGAAAGCTCCAAGCATAAGCTGGCAAAACAGAATATAGGCCCTGTTTGGTTGGGTTTATTTTCAACTTATTTCAATTTTTAGCTTAATTTAAGCTATTTTGATGTGTTTAGTTAAACTTAATAATACAACTTATAGTTTTTTGTAAGCAAAAAATCAACTTATTCTTGGGGAGGAGAAGTTTAATTTATAAGTCAAAAATCAACTTATGTTCACACTTATAAGTTATAAGCTGTTAAACTATAAGTTATAATTACTTTCTCACAGCTCTGTCAAACGGGACCATAAAGGCAAACTGGACCAAAAATGAGAAAATAAGAGCCAAAACACTCTAGTAAAGTAGTACACACTCTTATAGTGGTTTGGGAAAAGTCTTTTTTAATTTTTTAATTTTTTTATATATCTTTCGTGATTTTATTTGTAATTATATTAAAAAAAATTATTTTCCCAATCATTCTTGTATACATGAACTTAAAAAGTTAAAAAAATAAAAAAATAAACAAATTTCAAAAAGATTTAAAAAACCAAAATAAGCAAACACACACACACACACACATTATATTTTGCGTATTTTTGTCTTTTCTATTTTTTGGAATTTTTTTGATTTTTTCATTCGTCTCGTCAAGTAAAATCTAAAGGACCAAAACCTTTTTAAATTTTTTTATAAAAAATCAATAGAAAAAGGCATCAAAAAAGCAAACCCCAAACACTTATGTATGGATATATATTAGTAGAAATTATATATAAATGGGTAAGTCTTAAAATAATTATATTATAGGTTAAATCATAAGAAAGATTTTTTATACGAAAGACTTGTATTATTTTCTCCCTATCCAACTTCAATGTAATTTTTCCAATATATTACACTAACTTCTCCTAAAATTTAATGAAATTAAAAGAATTCACCGTAAAGTTTTTGAAATGACAAAGACCTCCCCTATTATGTCTGATAGCTAAACACTCTGAACATGTGCTGTCTTTTCATTCACCCTTGGTTATTTATATTTAAGGAAATTACACTTACGCCTCCTTGATGTTTGTTTTTAATATAAATTCCCTTACTTCTTGGAAAATTACATTAACCCATATTAGTGTCGGTCTTTTAATATGAAAGTTAAATTACTATATTACCTTTCCATAACAATGCAAAAGGATATTAATATTCTCACTCATCTATCATCTGTCTTCCTCTTTGTAATGGTGTAATTTTATATTTCAATTTATCTCATTATAATAGAAGCAATACTAAAATTACTATTTTATCTCATTGCACACGATTAAAATAAATTAAAATTTTAATTTCACCTATTTACACCCCCAATATCTCAAATATACCATCATCATTAAACTCTCACATTTTCTTTACACTCACTATCTTATTTTCTTTCACTCTTTTTCCCTCACTCTTTCTCAGCTATTCCTTATTTCGTTATGTTTATTTTCTCGTATATTTATCTCTCCACAACCTAGGGTTTCAAAGGCGGTGAGAGAGGGTGACAAGTAGGATTTCGGTAGAAGGGGGTTGTGGATATGAAGCGGATAGTTGAGTTTTTTGAGAGATAAATGGTTGCAAGTCTTGCACAAGTCGGAAGAATGGTTGAGCATTGGAAATTAGAGAGGAGATGCATCACTTTGGCAGGGAAAGAAAGATTTAGGAAAAGAAGTGAAAATAAAGAGAGGACCGTGGCAAGCGGTGGAAAAAATAGTGGGTCATGACCTACCCCGGTGTCTAGGGTTGGATTTGTAACTAGTTAAATTTTAAAATTTCTAAGATTAGTTCGAAATAACTAAATTAAATAATGCAGTGAAATGAAATAAAAGTTGTTGAAAAAAATCTAGAGCGTACATGAGAATTACCATTTATCTAACATAAGTCAAATAATAATTATAAATAAACACAAGGGGAAAAGAAAAAAAAAAAAAACACGATGTTAATCTCAAGTCTAGGTCTTGATTAATAGGGTAAAACCATTCTTTCTTAAGTTTATTCACCTAAAAGGGTTTTAACAGCTATAAACACATAGTAAAGTGATGAATATTATACTAAAAGTATAAGGGTATACAAATCAACCTGGATAGTTATTTAGGCTAAATGATGAATAGTTTGGTTCGAATAATTTATTTTAAATAACAGACATATAATACAAAAATCATGTTAGCATTTGTGCCTTCAAAAACCAATTTATTGACTTTATTAATTGATTATATAAATTGCTTGGCATTTTATATTTTGCATTTTGTATGTTATTATGGGTAATGTTATATTTAATGTTACATATGATGTGAACATAAGGTCCCTTGGGTAACATTGTAGAAAAACATACTAATGGTTAATGAACCAAAAGCTGGGAGTTATGATTTTTCGGTGCCTTGTAGACCCAATTAATGTTCTAGGCTATGGGTGTTGATTGGGTGTCGCACTACTATGGCCTACACCTGTTTTGCTGCTATATGATAGAATGATTAACTCCATCATTGATGTAGTGACCTTAAGCAAATAGGTGGGTGTTATGCAATAAGTACAAGCACTGAACAGGATCGGTTTTAAGAACACCTATGGAATGATCACTATCAGTTTAAAAGGTAGTTCTATTACAATACACTTATTTTCCTTTGACCTGAGAGGCTTGTATAAATTAATTATCTATTCATTTAACTTTGACATTGTCATTCGGTGACGCCGAATCAAAGGCCACACACGGACATGTTGGGTTATGTGAGTGGTAATTAATTTATATAGGTGTTTAACATGGAATCCACCATTCTCAAGTGAGAAAGTATATTCAAGCAATTTTTCCTATTAACATTGGACCAAAAGAAAACCGGCCGGTTACTGTTTCGTAAAAATATTTTATACATATATAATTGTAAAAACACTATTTTTGGAAAATGCTTTTAGGGTCCAATTAGAAGAAGGAAAAATTTAGAATTCGGTTACATGAGTTAGGGCTTTTGATAGTGATAAATTTGTCCATACCTACTAGCTCATGTGGAATATAGTTTGGTGGAAGGAAATTTGTGAGTAATTGTAATAAAGCGCCTCACTTGTAATTCTCTACTTTTAGGGGTTTAATTGTAATGTGTTGATGGACAGTATTGCAATTAGTGGAAGTTCTATATTATATGTTTAAAAGATAATTAATGAAAAATTGGATAAGTTGTATCCTGTATATTTAAAATAAAAGATACATCTTTTATTTTATCCCCACAACTAAAAGATAGAGATCCCTAAGGATCTCACCTATATGGAAACTCTATCATGTGTTGTGTATATATATCAGATGTATTTGATACAAAAAAATTGGCCATCAGAATTTTTAAGGTCTGTAGAAAATATATACACAAAAAATAAACCAAAGAAGGAGCAAGGTGAATTACTTTGGAGGCGAGACACTTGGATCGCTTGGTGAGGTATTATCAAAAATGTTCTGAAAACTAGATAAAATTCCCTACGAACCATAGAAAGGCCGGGCACTGGAAAAATCTAAAATAGCCCTTTTGAGTATAATCTTTAGGTAGTACTGAATCTGGAAATTTTGTTTTCATTAGTGTTTTATGCTCTTGTGTTCATGAATATGTTTATTAATTTATGATCATGTCTCGATATGATATTTCACATGTCATAGGTTTATGTATTTTATTTTAATCCTTCGATGGTGCTCACCCTTATGCAAATCTGGAAATTATATTCATGTGCGAATTTATTCCCTTAACTACTTGAATGTGCCTAGAGCTACTTGTGCCTACATTGATATGTGAATCTCATGTGTTGTAACCTTATTTCCTTCTATTTGTTCTATTTAGTTGTTCAAACTTGTGCAATAGATGTTGTTTCAAGAGCATGTCCTAACACTGACTTAAATTATCTAACTCAAATGAGAAACTTAATGGGAGGTAATGGGTGGCGAATTTTTGGACAGGATTACTAAGATATTGATTGGTTGACGGGATGCGTTCCCTATTTGGAAGTTAAAGTCTTGCGCAAGTGGTTTTCGGAACCCTTGAATGGAGTGGTTGTATTCGGACCCTAGGTATTTGGTGTAAGGAGGGATTTGGGCAAGGCCCATTATTACCATCTCTTTTGAGGCCCTGCGGTTGGCGGTACACGGTATATAACCGTTGGTAGGCATCCAAGGTTAGTTCTGCAACAAAGCAGCAAAAGAGGGGGCATACCGAATAATCCGCGTCCGATTCTTGTGGTTGGGAGGACGAAGTCTCTTTGGGGGATTTCTAGATTTCTAACATCTAACCTTGTAATCCTTTATTATTGAATGATTATCATGCTTCATTACATGCTTGTTATAATTATGATGGTGTATTGGATTGGGAAAAATAGATGGGGTGTGTGTTCGTTTACGGGGCATTCAAAGCTCATGGCATTTCATGCCAGGTATCGAAGAAACATACGAAGCCAACGAAGAGTCAAAGACATTTGAAGACTTAAGTTTTCCTTAGAGAAAGTTTGGAACCATTTCTCTCATTAGTCTAATTGTGCTTATTATTTTGGATTGTAATAGTAATGGAACTCATTTTGTAAATTTAAAATTTGACACGTTGTAAGTATTATTTACTTTGTAATCCTATGCCTATGTCTGCGTTGCTTATGAGACCTTGCGTCAATGCCTTTTAAAGATCTGTCAAAAGGGTGGTGCGCTACCTAAGAAAGATGGACTTAGAAGGGAGGCTAACTTGACTCCTTCGATGATCTGGGATCTTACTCGGTCATTGGCCATAGGACTCATTAGTGTTGTTTCCTACACTCCTAACCTTAGATAAACCATGTATTTAATTGATAATATATTCTTTGAAGTTCGCAATTTTTGGGGCATCACAACTTGGTATCAAAGCCTAGGTTTAACCCTTACCTATGCATTTCGACCTGCGGTTAGAGACTACCTTTCCTCGACTATGTTATATTATTATAACACTATATATTCTATCATCTAAAAGACATAAAAAATAGAGCTTTTCTTGACTTACCTTAGGGCCTTTCTTCGAATTCTGGGCAGGGAGACAGTTTTAACTCTGGACAATGCCTCACATCGCACAGTAGGGGTACTATTAGTTCTGCGTGTCTTCTATTGATCATCATACCCTCATCGTGTATTCATAACCTTTATTCGATGTCATCCTTTTCCAAGATTAAGTCATATCCATCTAGTCCTATTTTATATACTACTATCTGTAAAATTGACCTTTTTGAGCCTTGATTATTTTATTTAACCCAAGGCTTCTTGCAAATAATTTCATTTTCTTTACTCGGCGATGAATCTTGGATATTCAGTTGAAACGCGGATGGCCAACGCAGTTTCAAGTTAAATATCTAGTTTAGTCACTACCTCTATAACCTTGATCACATTAAAGTTTGAAACCATAGCATAATACCATTCATTCATATTTCATTAGATTCTTATGTTAATTGATGCTATAACCACTTCATATCCTTTCCTTCCTTCCATTAGTCCAGTCTAAAACTCTTGTAGTTATTATTTTGCCTATATATATATGAAGTTGTGTTGTGTGAACCCCCTGGGATAATTAAACTCTAACTTAAGATTAATTGATTACCCTTTTGCATCCAAAATTAGACTCCGGCTTATGCCTTACTATGTAAAATAGAGAAATGGTGGACTACACTCGAGTCCATTACAATAGGAAAATGGTGCTCTGAACTCAAAATTTTGAGAATGAACTAATGTACACGATTGAAATTTCGCATCTCAGGGGTCAAATTTCGAAAGGATTAGAACACCTAAGAGGAAACAGACAAGATGGTAAGACTCACTTCTTTTTAGAGTTTAGGGGACAAAAACCACCCAAGTTTACAGGAGTATTAGATTCAAGGACGGTAGGAAGCTGGCTTCAGTAAATTGAGAAAATACTAGATACAATGGGAGTAACAGAGCATGCTGACAGAATTACTCTAGCTGTATATGAACTGGGAGGGGAAGCAGACCGTTGGTGGACCTTAATCAAGGAATTAAGGGACATCACAATGATGACATGGGCACAGTTTAGAAATCTATTTTTAAAAAAGTATCTTCTGGACGCGATCAAATAGGAAAGGATTATAGAATTTCAAAAGCTAGAGCAAGACACAATAACTCAATATGTAGTAAATGCTGAAGAAAAGGCGCGAAGATTTGAGTGGGGCCTTGACCCTATAATTAGAGAAACGGTTTTACCTCAACGACTCCAAACATATGATAAAGTAGTAGACATTGCCTTAGATAGGAAAGTAGTTGACGCAAGGAGGATTTGGAACAAAAAGAAATAGAGTCAATCATTTGTAGGACCCCGAAGAAACCAAAAGGGAAACGTGGCACAAATACCTTATTCCAGGTTGCCACCACAACAACAAAATTTGAAGAAAAGTTTTCAGGAAAGACCAATAAGGCTAATCCAGTGCTATCATTGTCAATAGATGGGACATAGGGGGCTCGAATGTCCCCAGCAGGACAGAGATCAAGAAAAACACTTAAGACAACAACCATGGGTAATTAAGCCAGAGACTGCTAAACAAAAAAATTTCAAGGTGAAGGATATTAGGAACCAAGCCAAATTAGAACTTTATGATAAGGGAACACAAGGTCAACAAAGGCATAGTAAAGAATGGAGGAATATGATGAGGAAATGTTACTAGTGTGGCCAACTAGGACATTTTAAGAATAAGTGTCCTCAACTCGCTCAATTAGGATATCAGGTAAAAGGAACGAAAGCAAACACACAAGGGATTAGTGGTCAGAAGCCATGGACAAATATAACAAGCTGGTCGAGTATATCAGTTGGTAGGAAATAACAAGAGGCCTAGGCTCAGCAGTAGTTAGAGGCCAATCGGCAGAGCATTCACACTACAAGCAGAAAAAGATCTCACCTCGCTACATCCATGGGACAAGTCAGGTGCCGCAAGCAGACTTGGAGAATCGCAAAAAAAAAATTAAGGAAAGTACAACTAGGATAATAGTTTGGACCCTCTTTGAAGGACCTTTTGTAATCCAAGCATAAGGTGTAAATACTCCTTAATTAATCCAAGTCTTGGTACTTTTACACTCGTCTCATAATTCTTAAGTACATGTTTTATCCATCACATCCCTAGTAACTATGCTATATCGGGCCATTAGAACTTGCATGTGGACCCTTAGAAATTGAATGTATGACAATTCTTGACTCCTGAAGAATGAAGATACCCGACATCAACCTCATCATAGAAATAGAATTGTTACTCGTTGTAGACACCCCATTTTTGACCGACCTTAAGACTCAGACGTCATCGTCTATGAACGCGATGATTGCTCATGTTTGTGCTCGTTTCAAGCTTCCGGGGCTTTCAGTCGAGCGCCTTGTCTCGGGACCTCTTAACTCTCTTTTTCTTGGTTTTTTTTTGGACCATGCCTTGGTGCCTCTGCCTAGAGGGGGAGAGAGGCCTGTAGGCCACCTTTTGTAGCTATAGGCTATTTTTCTCTCTTGTAGGCCACTTGTGGTGGCCGGTAGGCTAGTTTCGGGGGCTTTCGGCCGAGCGCCTTGTCTCGGGACCTATTGGATCTCTTCCTTTTGGCTTGTTTTTGTGCCATACCTTGTTACCCCTTGCCTTGAGAGAGGGGAGAGGCTATCGGCCACCTTTTGTGGTTGTAGGCCACTTTTTCTCCCTGTAGGCCACTTGAGGTGGCCGACGGCCATTTTCTTGCTTTGGTAGATATTTTTATTGCCAACAGAAGGCATCCTCCATACACGTATGGAGGGATTGCACCAAGCTTCTAGCTTGTCCAACAAGCTTGAGACTTGGATTTCTACAAGAGAGAGGCTCTCTCTTCCTTTTCCAGGGTTCAGAAATTTTGAAGAGCAAAAAGTCTACTCTCTCTCTATATTCCTCTCTCTCTCTCTCTATATATTTGTGCCTTAAAGTGTTGTTTCTTCATACTTTTGCACACAAACACCTACTCAAACACCTTCCTCTTGTTGCTGAGGTACTTGGAAGCTTTATTTGAGTGGTTTTAAGCTGGTTTTTACCTCAGAGTTTGCTGTTTTGCTGTGGTTCTTCAAGGGTGAGTAGTTACCCTTTTTAAGCTTTGTTTTGCTTAAGTATTTGGCCATCCTTGCATGCTCTTTTAGGCCTTACTCTCAACTGCAAAAACTCTTGTTTCTAACTGTTTAAGATGTTTGTTTGAGGCCTTGTTTGAGTTAGGGGTTGTCTACCCCCTTTTGTGCCTTATTTTGCTTTTTTTTTGAGCTATCCATTAAGACCTTTGAGATCATCTTTATTTGGCCTTTTCATCACTAAATTTCATAGGAATTTCAATGGTGGAAAATGTGTTTTGAGACCTAAAATGGATGGGGGTGGCCCCTCCCTTTTGTGCTTTGTTTGCATGTGTTGTTGGCGTAACAGTTTGGCATGTTTTTCTACCTTCTTGAGGATCTATCTTAGCATGTTTTAGGCCTTATTCTAGCATGACATAACTCTGTTTCGGGTTGGTTTGGTTGCCTCTTGCATGCTTCACACACTTGTAGTGCAATCTTGCATGCTAGCCTAGCCCACTTGATGTTTTGGCCTATCATTTTAGCAGGTTTTGGCTCTACTCCAGCAAGCTTTTACTCATGTTTTTCCATGCTTAAGCTCTGTTTTAAGTGGTTTTGGTCATGCATGTCTTGCTTTGTATAGCCATAGTGCAATCTTTTTCATTAGCTTTGAGTTTCAAAGTCTCTAGCATGCTTTACTTGACTTGTTTGCATGCTTTGGCCTCACCTCTCACATGATTTTAGTGCATGTAGTGTAGACATACTCTCACATGTTTCACTCTTTCAATGCTTTTGGAGAGTTGTGCCTTATATCTTGATCATGGGATAATTTGTATGCATGCTTGCCTAAGCTTTTGGGCTACCATCTCAGTATGTTTTTGACCTTGTTTTGCCATGTTACAACTCCGATTTTGGTTGATGGAGTCACCTCTTGCTTGGTTTTGGTACTTGTAGTGTAATCCCACTCATTAGCCTTGCATGCTTAGTGTTTTGGCTTACCATTCTAGCTTGTTTTGGCTACACTCCAACATGTTTCTGGCATTGTTTTGACATGCCTTAGGACTGTTTTGAGTGATCTTGGTCTTTTGGGGCTTGCTTGATATGGCTATGGTGCAAGTGCCTTAGCTAGTCTTGAGTTTTGAGCACCTTAGCATGCCATACTTGTGTTGTTTGCATGATATAGCATCTTTTGGTATGCAATTTTAGTGCCTACATCTCTGCCATACTCTCTTGTTTATGACTCCTTCAATGTGTTTGAAAGTTGTGTTTAATGCCTAGCTTACGAGCCAATGCACGAGCATGTTGTTGTAGCTTTTGGTGCTTCATTTCCAGCATGATTGTGCCACTGTTTTGGCATGATGTAGGTCTGTCCATGTGTGGTTTGACCATTGTAGTGCATGCCTCATGCGTAATACACTTCACTTGCTTTGATGCCTTAGCTTCTAAACATGTCATGCATGCATTGCTTATATGATAGTGCCTTGTGCACGCCACTCTAGCATTGATAGATAAGCATGTTGTTTACATGTGTGATGCATTGCATGTGTTTGGATCAGAGGTTAATCCAAACACGAGAAACGAGGGACATTTCGTACTTGAAGTGATGAAACGTGCCTCATTTCTTAGTCGCCGTCCCCCATGATTGTGCATGATAGGGTGGAGGCCTCTCGAGTCTTGTGTGTTACTTGTGCATTCATTAATTTGTACAAACTCGACTTCTCGGCCATTGTGCATTGCGATGCTCAGTTGGTGGCCCGAGAGCCGAGTACCGCACTCCTTTGAGCTTGAGAAATGATAAGGAGGGTGGTTGTACACATATGCCCTGCAAATGCCTTGCTTTGCCCTTGTTGCACTCTGTTTGCAGCAAAATGGAAGTGTGCAGAAGAAACTGGCTGACCGGCCAGAGGAAGTGGCCTACAGCCTACTTAAGTGGCCGCTAGGTGGCCTACAGCCTCGCCTGGTGGTCTGCAGTCCACCAGCTTGAAGATGGTTCAAAGTTGTTCTAGTTCTAGAGCAGAAGTAGTCCGGGAATTGGTTTGGTGTTCAGAATAAAAGCGAACGCAAACAGAGGCAACCGGTGGGAAGGCGATGGGATTTCGGGAAGAAGCAACCGAGCATGCATGCATTCCTTGACCTAAGGCTCCTTTTAATTGCTTTGATTACCTAGTTAATTCGTTGGTTTTGTACTTAATCAGTTAAAGTACTTAGCTAATCAATTTTTGTTGTAATAACTAATTAGTTAACTAGAGTAGTTAATTAGTTTTGTTTTGTAACAAGTAGCTCAGCTTAGCATAGCTTAGCCTATTTATTTGGACCCTCCATCGAGACAGCACAATGTTGTTATAAGTGTGCGTATGCGTGTGTGTGTGAATATCTTCCAACCCCACGTCTTTCTCTCTTTTATTTACCAGCTTTTGATTGTTAGTTTTAGGGCATGTTTCAATTAGCATACTGTAGACACCCCATTTTTGATTGTCCTCAAGACTTGGACGTCACCGCTTGAACACTCGGTAATCATCCATGTTTGTGTTCGTCTTGAGTTCCCGGAGGTCTCGGCTACGTGCCTTGCCTCAGGATCTCTCGACTCGACCGTTTTATGTCTGGTTTTGCGCCAAACACTTGTGTTTTTGCTTTGGAAAATCATCATGTTTTAAGCCCACCTTGTTTGGTGGCAAATCCGCGCTTTAGCTTACTTGCGAGTAGCAATTCCAAACCATTTTTGAAAAACAAGCATGAGATGTTTTGTTCCAAATTGAGTGATTTAGTCTATACTTGTGTGTTGTGTGCATCACATAGTAAAGTTAGCTAATAAATCGGAATAAGAACGCCTGTGTTTTTAAAAACAACATATCATGTTAGTAGAGGCCGACCTTTGATCGGGCGAGCGGAGGTGCTCATTTCAGGACCTTTCCCTCTTGTACCCAAGTTCTTGAGCCGAGGCAACTTTGGTGATGACGGACATGTGGCCTTAGGCACGAGTCAAGGTTTCCTAAATTTCCCAAAACAAAATATTTAGGTGGCGATTCTGAAATCTGGAAAAGTAGTCCATGATTGGCGCTTTTTGTTCAAAATTGATTTTTAAAAACCAATTGCCAGATTTGGACTCTTTGGTGATTTATCAGTCTTACATTGCACTTTGTAATATTAGATTCAGAACCAATTGCCAGTGGATACACCGTTTGAATTTGAGGTGGATCCAACCGCGCTGAAAGTCAGTAAGCTCGAGAAGCTGTTTAAACAGGCCCAGGGTGTCAAATCCATCCTGGACATAGAAGATGGATGTACTGATTCAGCGGTGACGCTGCCGGACCGGTTCAAGATGTCGCATATAGACCGTTTTGACGGTTCTAGATATCCTATGGTACATCTGCAGTTGTTCTCGGATATCCTACGACCAATGGGCCTTTCTAGATTGCAAAAGTTTTCACTCTTTGGTCGGACCCTGTCGGGTATCGCAGCCATCTAGTACGCCAAACTGGAGGACTCAGTGAAAAGAAGTTGGGAGGAAATGGTCGAGGCCTTTGTCACCCAGTATTCATACAATACCCAGATCGAGGTCACAACCCGTGATCTTGAGACGACCAGGCAAGAGCCGAAAAAAGGCTTCTCTGACTTTGTAACCCGTTGGAGAGCCAAACCTTCTGTGATGACCACTAGGCCGGCTAAGAAAGATCAGATAAGAATGGTTGTGCGCAACCTTCAGCCAAAGCTCATGAAAAAAATGATCGTCTTACCCTTTCCCACCTTTGCTGACTTATACGAGATTGGGGTACAGATTGAGGATGCCATAAAGGAAGGTTTGATTGACCACGAGAGAGAGCAGCCCACGAGGGCGTTTGACCGCAGTTCGAATACAGGCACAAATAGTGCTGCAATTGCCAAAACTTCTGATGTGGGCATGGTCACCACCACCACACCAACAACAGCCACACCTTTTACCGGCACATCTAGTGCCACCCCTCAACCAGCAAAATACCCACCTCGGAGCCAGAGGACTTTTACCCCGCTGTATATGCCTTTGTCTAAGGCCCTGGGGGTTTTAATCAGAAAGAAGCATTTGAAGCCCCTGAAGCCACGACCATTACCAGACAAACTTCTTGCTTTCCATAACCCGACCAAATACTGTGCCTTTCACCAACAGCATGGTCACGACACCAACCATTGCTACAGACTGCATCATGAGATCAAGGATCTTATTGACAGCAAGGTGATTGCGCCTCCAAAGAAGTCGAATGTCACCACCAACCCACTCCCACCACATAACCAAGCTTCACCACCCAAACGCATCAACCTGATCCAAACCGCGGTCATTCCATATGACCCAAGCATATACATCACGCCCTCCCACCTACCCAAGCCGGCGTTGTTCATCCCGGAATGCACAGAACTATGCATGATGAGCACGTCATTAACCCAGCCCGAGCTAGTGGTGGTGACTGTTGAAGATAGAACCGGGGTGACTGAGAAGGAGAATGGGGATACTGATTCAGAACCTGAGGGATCTGGGAGGTTTACCGAGAAAGCATATAGCCCGTACGGTTTTATTGTGTCGTTAGATCAGGCTAAGCTGAGGGTAGAATTACCAGCTGGGGCAAAGATTAGTATGGTCCGAGAGGATGGACCTAGTCAGGGGTTGGATGATTTGGTAAAGTTGGAGGAGGACATTGCCAATCTGTAGTTCTTTAACGAGCAGGATCCGGGCGATGCGAGCATTAATTGGTTCGGCCTGAAGGGATCAGTAGAGGCTACTGGGTGGCTCTGCGACGAGCTAGATGCTGTTGAGGAGCCTCAGCCAGAACAGGGGTGATCAGAGATGAGAACATCTACAGTGGCCGGAATGGCCGAGAATCAGGAAGAATTGCCAGAGAGCACCGGTGCGAAGAATTTTGCTCGGGATTCGGGCAGTCTAGGTACAGCCGATACGGGGCAGGAGGCTACATTAAAGAGGTTTGAGCAAGCGAAGGTTGATAATGACAACAGGGCTAGAAAAGCCAAGGCACCTGAGGGTGCGTAATGTGTTGTAATCACAGAAGTAGCTACAGCGGAACTGGACAACTGTCTGTCGGTTGTCGATGGCATGTGATGGGAAGACGACGACTTACGTCTTGCCCACACTGACGAGGATTGGAGGCAGAATCAACCGGATGACACCTGGTATGTTGAGGAGGTTGACCATATGACCAGGAGTGGGCGATACTTCAAGCCCCCACACTTGGACCAACCAGAGGTGTCCGGAAAAGACAAAGCAGAGGAGAGATAGAAAGAAAAACTGCTTGAGAAGGAGGCTGTATTGAAATAGCTAAAGAAGATTCAAGCAGACATCTCCATCTAGGGACTGCTAATGGCCTCGAGGGTTCACAGACAGGCCGTCCTTACAGCCATTGATAGGGCCAAGCTTTCAATTGATACGACACCCGAGTAGTTGGTAGGATTGGTGTTTCCAGGCGGGGCTTCACCGACCTTGACCTTCACCGACAAAGAGCTACCGCCTAAGGGCTCCAATCATGACAAGCCACTCTATATCTCTATGGAGTGTGGAGAGAAATGGATACCGGTGGTCCTAGTCAACACGGGATCCGTAATCAACGTATGTCTGTCGAGAACGGCGTATGCTATCGGGTTGAAGCCCGCGGATTTCGTGCCTATTGCCCAGGTGATGGGGATGGCGACCGTACAGATCAAGACTAAGATTGGACCGGGGCAGCATGACATTGAGTTTCATGTCTTTGATGTTCCAGCCACCTTCAATCTACTCCTTGGGCGGCCGTGACTACACCAAGTGAAGGCTGTCTCTTCCACCTTACACCAGATACTGAAGTACCCCCACGAGAAGGGGGTGGCAATTGTTTTTGGGAACTCGTCCATACATCCACTACCAGAGGTTCCTACACTAGTTCTGTAGATTGAGCATTGCACGAAGGATGTTTTTCTATCAGGATTCACCCCAGCTGAGGCCTGGGTTGTACAAGATATGCTATCTATTGATGAGGGGCCATACATCAGTGCACAATCTGTCTACCTTATGAACAAGCTTTAACACATGCCTGTGATGGGATTAGGACGAAGTGGCCGGAAGGGCGTCACAGCATTGACCGAAGTGCATACAACCCATATACCTTTGGTTTAGGTTACCTGCCTACCAAAGAGGATTGCGCTAGGAAAGAAAGAGAGATGGCTGGAAGAGCCAAGGCAAAACAGGCCGAGAAGCACTATGAATTAGTGCATAGACCTATCCAAGGGACCCTGAACGGACGCTTTGTCCAGGAAGGGGAAGGCTTCCCATTTTGCGGCTTTTAAGAGCCATGGCAGAATTCAGAAAGGCGGCACTTGCTGGGTTTTGAGATCTTTTTTGACCTTCAGTTGTCGGGGGATGAAGTTGCCGAAGAGCAGACAGACCCACCAGTCGAGGCTGAGCAGTGCAAGGAGGAAGAGTCCGAGAGCGCAAAACTGGAAATAGGGGTGGCACTGGCTTGTCTCCTCTCAGATCCTCAGATCGTACCAGAGTGCTTGGGGGATAACTTCTCAGCTTTTGTGATCGGGGATAAACCGGCTGTGATCCCATCTTCTAGCATTCTCGATGCATCCATCGCACTTTCCCTCGTTTGGCATACGAGGAAGGCTTTTTGTCAAGCAGTTTCGGGTCAAGTAGTGAGCCGGAATCTGATTCCACTGAGTCTGTAGAGTCATAATTAGATTCTAGCTCTTCGGAGTCTGTGTCCGGTATTCCTAGGGGTGATAACCCGGATGCCACTGTCCTATCCAGGTCGTCTTTTTCTTTTTCCTTTGAGTTTGTTGTAATCGAAGGATCAGACGGACTGAATGTTAATAATGAGAATGGTATGACTGTGGTTTCTGAGTACTTTTTTGTGCCTTTAGTTTATTGCATTAATCAGGACTTTCAAAATTTTGATGAAAATGACGAGGAAGAAATTCCTCCGGTTTTGAAACATTTGCTTGATCAAGAGCAGAAGAGGTTTGTAAAACCTTTGGTTAATGAAATCACCTCAATTAATGTTTGTACTGAGAAGGACCCGTGGCTGGTTCAGATCGGGTCCACGTTGTCTTCGGAGGAACGTGAGCGCTTAGTCGCTTTATTAAAAGATTTCAAAGATATTTTCGCGTGGTCCTACGAAGACATGCCTGGGATCGATCCTGAGATTGTACAGCACCGGATCCCTCTTGACCCAGAGGCCCGACTTGTCAAGCAGAAACTCAGAAGGATCCGCCCTGATTAGGCCATTAAGATCAAGGAAGAGGTCTTCTGCGACCAATTTCGCGACTAATTAATATTTGGTGATCATTCGCGACTAATTAATATTTGGTCGCCAAATGTCATTTTTTTGCGACCAAAATTTTTTTGGTCGGCAAAAGTGGTCGCCAAATGTGTAAATCCTTGTAGTGTCTCTCTCTCTCTCTATATATATATATATTTGTGCCTTAAAGTGTTGTTTCTTCATACTTTTGCACACAAACACCTAGCAAAGCACCACCATCATTGAGCTGAGGTTCTTGGAGGTCATACTTGGGTTCTAAAAGGCTGGTTTTTACCTCAGAACTCGCTGTTTACTGTGGTTCTTCAAGGGTGAGTAGTTACCCTCTTTAAGCTTTATTTTGCTTAAGTATTTGGCCATCCTTGCATGCTCTTTTAGGCCTTACTCTCAACTGCAAAAACTCTTGTTTCTAAGTGTTTAAGATGTTTGTTTGAGGCCTTGTTTGAGTTAGGGGTTGTCTACCCCCTTTTGTGCCTTATTTTGCTTTGTTTTGAGCTATCCATTAAGACCTTTGAGATCATCTTTATTTGGCCTTTTCACCACTAAATTTCATAGGAATTTTAGTGGTGGAAAATGTGTTTTGAGACCTAAAATGGATGGGGGTGGCCCCTCCCTTTTGTGCTTTGTTTGCATGTGTTGTTGGCTTAACACTTTGGCATGTTTTTCTACCTTCTTGAGGATCTATCTTAGCATGTTTTAGGCCTTATTCTAGCATGACATAACTCTGTTTTGGGTTGGTTTGGTTGCCTCTTGCATGCTTCACACACTTGTAGTGCAATCTTGCATGCTAGCCTAGCTCACTTGAGGTTTTGGCCTATCATTTTAGCAGGTTTTGGCTCTGCTCCAGCAAGCTTTTACTCATGTTTTGCCATGCTTAAGCTCTGTTTTAAGTGGTTTTGGTCATGCATGCCTTGCTTTGTATAGCCATAGTGCAATCTTTCTCACTAGCTTTGAGTTTCAAAGTCTCTAGCATGCTTTACTTGACTTGTTTGCATGCTTTGGCCTCACCTCTCACATGATTTCAGTGCATGTAGTGTAGACATACTCTCACATGTTTCACTCTTTCAATGCTTTTGGAGAGTTGTGCCTTATATCTTGATCATGGGATAATTTGTATGCATGCTTGCCTAAGCTTTTGGGCTACCATCTCAGTATGTTTTTGACCTTATTTTGCCATGTTACAACTCTGATTTTGGTTGATGGAGTCACCTCTTGCTTGGTTTTGGTACTTGTAGTGTAATCCCACTCATTAGCCTTGCATGCTTAGTGTTTTAGCTTACCATTCTAGCTTGTTTTGGCTACACTCCAACATGTTTCTAGCATTGTTTGGACATGCCTTAGGACTGTTTTGAGTGATCTTGGTCCTTTGGGGCTTGCTTGATATGGCTATGGTGCAAGTGCCTTAGCTAGTCTTGAGTTTTGAGCACCTTAGCATGCCATACTTGTGTTGTTTGCATGATATAGCATCTTTTGGTATGCAATTTCAGTGCCTACATCTCTGTCATACTCTCTTGTTTATCACTCCTTCATTGTGTTTGAAAGTTATGTTTAATGCCTAGCTTACGAGCCAATGCACGAGCATGTTGTTGTAGCTTTTGGTGCTTCATTTCCAGCATGATTGCGCCACTATTTTGGCATGATGTAGGTCTGTCCATGTGTGGTTTGACCATTTGAGCATTATAGTGCATGCCTCATGCGTAATACACTTCACTTGCTTTGATGCCTTAGCTTCTAAACATGTCATGCATGCATTGCTTATATGATAGAGCCTTGTGCACGCCACTCTAGCATTGATAGATAAGCATGTTGTTTACATGTGTGATGCATTGCATGTGTTTGGATCGGACGTTAATCCAAACACAAGAAACGAAGGACGTTTCGTACTTGAAGTGACGAAACGTGCCTCATTTCTTAGTTGCCGTCCCCCATGATTGTGCATGATGGGGTGGAGGCCTCTCGAGTCTTGTGTGTTACTTGTGCATTCATTAACTTGTACAAACTTGGCTTCTCGGCCATTGTGCATTGCGATGCTCAGTTGGTGGCCCGAGAGCAGAGTACCGCACTCCTTTGAGCTTGAGAAATGATAAGGAGGGTGGTTGTACACATATGCCCTGCAAATGCCTTGCTTTGCCCTTGTTGCACTCTGTTTGCAGCAAAATGGAAGTGTGCAGAAGAAACTGGCTGACCGGCCAGAGGAAGTGGCCTACAGCCTACTTAAGTGGCCGCTAGGTGGCCTACAGCCTCGCCTGGTGGTCTGCAGTCCACCAGCTTGAAGATGGTTCAAAGTTGTTCTAGTTCTAGAGCAGAAGTAGTCCGGGAATTGGTTTGGTGTTCAGAATAAAAGCGAACGCAAACAGAGGCAACCGGTGGGAAGGCGATGGGATTTCGGGAAGAAGCAACCGAGCATGCATGCATTCCTTGACCTAAGGCTCCTTTTAATTGCTTTGATTACCTAGTTAATTCGTTGGTTTTGTACTTAATCAGTTAAAGTACTTAGCTAATCAATTTTTGTTGTAATAACTAATTAGTTAACTAGAGTAGTTAATTAGTTTTGTTTTGTAACAAGTAGCTCAGCTTAGCATAGCTTAGCCTATTTATTTGGACCCTCCATCGAGACAGCACAATGTTGTTATAAGTGTGCGTATGCGTGTGTGTGTGAATATCTTCCAACCCCACGTCTTTCTCTCTTTTATTTACCAGCTTTTGATTGTTAGTTTTAGGGCATGTTTCAATTAGCATACTGTAGACACCCCATTTTTGATTGTCCTCAAGACTTGGACGTCACCGCTTGAACACTCGGTAATCATCCATGTTTGTGTTCGTCTTGAGTTCCCGGAGGTCTCGGCTACGTGCCTTGCCTCAGGATCTCTCGACTCGATTGTTTTGTGTCTGGTTTTGCACCAAACACTTGTGTTTTGCCTTGGAGGGGTAGGGAATGGCTTGTGAGCCATTCCCACACTCCACCGGCCATGGCTTGAGGCCACCGGCTGTGTTTTGTTGCCACCGGCCAAATGTTTGGCCGGCCGGCACTATAGATGGCTGGGCGGCTATCTTTTTTTGGTCAATTGCATTTTTGGCCGGCCGACTACTGTGCATCTGCTTTTGCAGATATTTTTGTGTAGCTGGCATACAGTTTCACCCCCTCCATACACGTGTATAGAGGGATTGCCCTTTTGTTAGCTTCCTATGGAAGCTTTACAAGGCCATTTTGTCTACATAAGAGAATCTCTTCTCTTTTGTTCTGGGGTTAGACAATTTAGACAACATTTTCAGAGGGTTTTGAGTTTTAGGGTTAGGGTTCATATATCCTCCATCTCTATATCTCTCTCTCTCTTGTGTTTTGTGTGTGTTTTGTCTTAGTTTTACACACAAACACCCACCATCACACCTTTTCTTGGAGCTGAGGCCCTTGAGGGTTGTTTTTGGAGTTGTGGAGCTGGTTTGAGCTTGAAGAACCAGCTGGTTCACCATTGGTTAAGAGGGTCTACAAGGGTAAGAAACTTGTCCCTTTATTCCCCATTTTTGCATTGCATTTTTGCCTACCTTGCATCTGTTTTTCAGCTTTGTGTATAACATATAAAAGTTCTATTTTTTAGTGCTCTAAATAGTTGGTTAAGGCTGCTTTAAGCTTTGGGGTGGTTTGACCCCTCTCAAGCCTTGAAAGGCTCCATTTTGTGCCATTTTGGTTGAGCTCCGGGACCATTGTGTTTGGGCCTCCTCACCACTGAAATCTTGAG
>NW_021025707.1:488802-502534 GCF_004153795.1 Camellia sinensis | reverse complement strand
GGGCGAGAGGGGGTGCTCATAGCTGACCTTCCCCAATCGTACCCAAGCTCCCGAGCCGAGGCAACTTTGGTTATGACGGACACGTGGC
This sequence comes from Camellia sinensis, assembly GCF_004153795.1. Taxonomy (NCBI): domain Eukaryota; kingdom Viridiplantae; phylum Streptophyta; class Magnoliopsida; order Ericales; family Theaceae; genus Camellia; species Camellia sinensis. The sequence continues at coordinate 502,446 of NW_021025707.1, read as the reverse complement.
CTTTGGCACCGAGTCAGGGTTTCCTAAATTCCCCCATAAAAAATATTTAGGTGGCGACTCTGTATCTGGCAAAGCAGTCCATGTTTGGCACTTCTTTCAAAAACAATCTATTTTCAAAAACGATTTGCCAGATTTGGACTCTTTGATTATTCATCAGTCTTGCATTGCACTCTGCGAGATTAGATACAAGACCGTGACACAAATTAAGTCCGAACTGTAGCATGAGGCCCGAGGGCGCGTCTACAGTTTCTGGCGACTCTGCTGGGGATTTAAGAGAGCTTGACTCGAACTTGTGATATCCTGTTTTGATTTCATTTATGTGTCTCTCTGCATTGCATGTGCATTGGTGTGCCTAGGACACCGTGTTTGCCATCTGCCACTCCTGAACGGTTTGCCGGAGGCTTGACTTTGTCAAAGCATGCCATAAGGCTGACCAGTTGTGGGCTCTGACAGTATGGGAACACAAACCCCTGTTTTACCGGGGCACCCTTTTCGACTATTTGACCTAGTGCATATCGAAATCCATAGTGACTATTCCAAGCTAGGACAGGTTGCTTACACGATTATAGGTTGTTTGAAACCGCTGCGTGCGTAGTGAAACTGTCACGCCCTACGCCTGCCCCTAAAGGTTTGGGCATGACCTAAGCAAGACCTGTCATAAAAACTGGTGTACACACCGCACGGGGCCTTATCGGAAGCATAAAATATTAATATAACAAAAAAAAAAAACAAGCATACTCCATTGAGCTATTTCTAATATGCCAGGATCTCATGCATTACATACATCATCAAAAGCGGATAAAGTTTAAAATTTTATACTTGGGTATCGTGTATAACATATACATTTACAGTCCTAGCCCGATAATTGGGCATAACAAAAGAAATATAAAAGTTAAGTACAACACCCATAGGTGGCTCTCAAAAGCAGACCCATATCTTAGCAGCTTCACAAAAATAAATGGCCTGGTATGGTGCCTGAACATGTAAAGGTTGACAAAAGGGACAGCGTCAAAGTTAAGTATGACCCCCTGACTGATAACCTATAGAAATAGACATAATAGAGAGTAAGCCGAGCTCAATGAGTAGTAATACATAATGAAAGACGTCTGACTTGAACCTTAAATACATCAATACATAAAAAGATGTAGCATGCACATGATTTGTCTGATTCTGCATTTAGCTCATAATGGCCCTAGGCCTATTCCCGTGACATAAGCTTGTGGCTATAAGCCCTTGAAACATGATGGCACGAAGCCCTTGAACATATGGCACGAGGCCCTTGAACATATGGCACGAGGCCCTTGTATTACACTTGAAACTTGTGGCACATGGCCCTTGAAAATGTACTTGAAACTTGTGGCACACGGCCCTTGAAAATGGCATATAGCCCTTGTAAATGCTTTTCTTTACATATAACATTAACATATCTTAAACATGCATAAGAGCATTACATGCTCGAGACATTAACATCATTGCATAACATAACATAAGTACTACTACTCACAGTGTTGAGATGGCGTGTTGCTTTCTTCTAGAATGTGCCCTGCACACAAGTAATACATTAGTCTCTCTTTTTTTATAAAGCATTTCCTGAGTCTTACACCTTGCATGCTTACAACCACTTTAAAATCATCTGTAAAACATTCTAAAAAATACCAGAGAAACAAGCATTCAAAGCTGAACAAACATTTAATTTTTCTTGAAAATGAGTCCTCCGCTCGAGCGTAACTTTGGCCGCTCGAGCGGACTGTAAATTGCACAAAACTGCTGAGAGGTGGTTTTTCCCGCTCGAGCGGGCTTTCCTACGCTCGAGCGGACCAAGCGAATTTTCTGAAATTCTGGACCTTCATTCGAGTCCCAACCAGGTATTCATTCCATTTTTACATGCAACCCAAGGTTAGGTTAATGCAATATACTCACCTAACTTCACTATAACATGAATTCTACCTTGAGTATCATAAATTAAGCAAGATTAGGAGCTTTAAAAAGTCATCTCCCTCTCTAATTCCACTCTTGAATTCAAGTTCTTTCATATCTTTGAAACATAACACGTGATATATACATAATTCCATGAAGTGATGATAGAAAACCATAGATTGAAGTATACTTTCATACCACACCCAAATCTAGATGCCTAAGCAACCAAGTAAGAGAAACCCTCATCATTCATGCATGAATTAGACATGAATCAAACATACACATCAATACAAACTCTAAGTGACCATAGCAAGAAGGATTTGAGCTTACCTTGAATTCAATCCTACACCTCTAACAATTTTGCCAAGCTTCCTTGTGGAATCCCTTCTCCCCCGATTTCTCCTCTTTTCCCCCAAAAATGGTATTCACGTTTGTTTGTTTTTTGATCAAGGCTCCCAAAAGGCTTAGAGATATATATATATAAGTAAGGCATAAGTAAGGCATATAAGACAAAAATGAATCGTTTAATCATTCCAAAATTAAAATTTCACGAACATGCTTAATATTATCTAAAAATTATGCTGATTACGGATATATAATCAATTTCAGCTAATTAAGCTGTTAAGGCTTCCAATTTCTAATTCAAACGCGTTGATGGTGACAGATAGTTTCCTTGTGAGACAGATAGACATTCATAGACATGGATTTCACTTCCTTAATCATAATTTTTCACGGAACTACACAGTAAGCATTTAAGAAATCATGTACGAGGGTCGGGTTATTACAGGATTGATCCCAGGCATGTCTTCATAGGACCACGCGAAAACATCTTTGAAATCTTTTAATAAAGCGACTAAGCGCTCGCGTTCCTCTGAAGACAACGTGGACCCGATCTGGACCAGCCGCGGGTCCTCCTCAGTACCAATATTCACGGTAATGATTTCATCCGTTAAGGGTTTGACAAATCTCTCCTGCTCCTGCTCATGCTCAATTAAACGTTGCAAAACCGGAGGAATTTCTTCCTCGTCGTTTTCATCAAAATTTTGAAAGTCTGAGTTTATGCAATAAATTAAGGGCACAGAAAAGTACTCAGAAACCACAGTTACTTGATTCTCAATAAGCACATCCAAATCGTCCGAATTCTCGGTTACAACAGACTCAAACGAGAAAGAAAAAGACGACCTGGACATAACTGTGGCATCCGGGTTATCATCCCCAGGATTACCAGACTCAGACTCAGGTTTCCAGCTTCAAGACATTCACCCTTTTTAAAATGTCGCTTCAAAGCCCACCTTCAAAATGCCTCGCTGTCTTATAATCAGTATCAATCACATGTGGTGCAAACCTGGCCAATTCAGTGAATTTGGCCTCATACTCAGCTACAGTCATACTGTCCTGCCTAAGTTCCATGAACTCCGATACTTTCCTGTCACGGACACATTGAGGGAAGTACTTATCATAGAAAACTTCTAGGAATTTCGCCCAGTCAACATATTTATGATTTTCACACATTAACATCCACCATCTTCTTGCTTCGTCTTCTACCACGAAGGTGGCTAGAAGCACTTTCTGTGTCTCCGAACAAGGGAACACTTCAAATAGCTTTTCGATGCCGAGGACCCATGCTTTGGCTTTTAACGGATCTAATCCCCCATGGAACTGTGGTGGTTTCATTTTCTTAACCTCTTTGGTGAAAGCTATTACTCGGTCATCATTCTGATTATCTGGGATGGGTGGTGCCGGAGGTAGAGGTGGAGGATGTGGTTGCTGCCACTGTTGTTGCCACTCTTGTTGTTGTCTCAAGTTTTCTGCCATTTCCTGAATCGATCTTTCCATCCTATCCATTCTGGTAGTAGAGGACTCTTCTATCTCATCACCTCTTGTTCTCACCATCTGATTAGACTTGCATTATACATTATAAAAAGATTCATAGGTATGCATGGACTAAAGATCATACATATTCATATAATTTGCAAGACAAGCAAATCACTAACTTGTAACACATAATCGTTCATATTAAAACATTTAAGCATATTCTTGATGCATTTAGATTCATACTTATCACATTAATGCATTCTAGATCTTTTCTAGACGCTTATTACTCATTTGGACAAGTGTGTGAGTTAGTAACTCATGCTCTGATACCACTCTATCATGACCCGAACCCGCCCCCATGGGTTAAGGATATAACCAGCTAGTAATCCTGAGATTTCCTACTGCCTCAATCCAGACCAGACATAACTCATCAGAGTAAAGGGGCCAAACGGAAGCAAATTTTAAAACTTTGTCCATAGAGCTGTGCTTACATGGCACATCATAACAAACCATACATATACATATTAATAACTCTCATCAAAAAATACAGTAACATAAAGTTCTATACAGACAGGATCATTCAAGTTTAGGTCAGCCAATCAAAAGTATATACAAACGTATCCAAAGTCCTCGCCAACATGACAAAATAAAACAGGATAGCAAACGGGTGAAGACGAGTCTCATGCGTGAGACGTAAGGGCTGACTCTTCAAAACCTTGGTTGTTCCACACAAACTTCACTGAGGCTGGGTTTGGACCTCCCTTGGATCACCTATAGAAACATGAATGAGCGTGAGCGAAAGCCAGTGAATAATATCAAATAAAGAAGTCACAAATGGTATTTAGAACAACCTGCTTCAAACGGCCTTGGGCCCAATTCGTATTTCTATCTAGCTTATATATAAACATAGGTCAAGTGACTGCGGTTCCAAACACATCACACGACCTCGGGCCCAACTCATTCGTATCATTTATGTCGGACGGCCTTTGGCCCATTCATTTGTATCGTACGGCCTCTGGCCCATTCATTCCTATCATACGGCCTCTGGCCCATTCACTCATGTCATACGGCCTCTGACCCATTGTAGACGCGCTCCCGGGAACTCTTCGCTATCTGCGCTTCTTGCGAAGGCGCGAATCTCATTTTGTTTTGAGCTACTACAGTTCGGAGTCAATGTCACAGTTCTGAATCTGATCTAGCAAAGTGCAATGCAAGACCGATAAATCACCAAAGAGTCCAAATCCAGCAAATCGTTTTGGAAAACTGGTTTTTAAGAAAGAAGTGCCAAACATGGACTGCTTTGCCAGATACAGAGTTGCCACCTAATATTTTATTTTTGGGAAAATTTAGGAAACCCTGACTCAGTGTCTAAGGCCATGTGTCCATCATTACCAAAGTTGCCTCGGCTCGAGAACTTGGGTACGATTGGGGAAGGTCATTGTAGACACGCCCGTGGGCCTCGCTACTACAGTTTGGACTCGATTTGTGTCACGGTTCTTAATCTGAACCAAAGAGTCCAAATCCGGTAAATCGTTTTGAGAAACAGATTTTTTTGAAAAGAAGTGCCAAACATGGACTGCTTTGCCAGATATAGAGTCGCCACCTAAATATTTTAAAATGGAGAAATTTAGGAAACCCTGACTTGGTGCCAAAGGCCACGTGTCCGTCATCACCAAAGTTGCCTTGGCTCGGGAGCTTGGGTACGATTGGGGAAGGTCAGCTATGAGCACCCCTTCTCACCCGATCCGAAGATCGGCCTCTACTAACCGTGATATCCGTTTTTGAAAACGTTATGTGTTCTTAAACCAATTATTAGCCTAGAATTACTATGTTATGCGCACAGCAAACAAGTATAGACTAGATTGCCTAATTTGGAAATAAGCATTGCATATCCGTTTGTTTTGAAAAACACTCTGGAATTTGCTACTCACAAGTAGGCTAAAATATGGATTTCAACGAGTTTTTCCAACTCAGACAATCCAACCTTCACCCACAGGCATTCAAATAGTTTATCACATAAGCATCTAGCCACATGGTAAGCATGCTGTCATAATTGCATTCACACGCATGCGATATGCTAAAGCATGAAAATACTTACATCGTACTCCGTGCCAAAACAATAAACTAGTTAGCCAACATGCATGGTCCTAGTTCATGTCAAATTGACTAATGCAACACATACAGGATGTAATTAGAGTAGGCTCGGCTAACCTAAACATGGCATGTGAAATGCAATCAATTGATGCACGTATTCAATTTGGAATTGAAATACAAATGCAGTTAGCATGATGTACTGAGCCCGGTGCATGTAAGGCAAATGCATGGATACACGTATGCGCAGCATAAGGTATGCTAATTTAAACATGACCTATTACTAACCATCAAAGCAGGTAAGTAAAAGGGAGAAAGAAGTGGGGGTTGGAAGACATGCACACACTCACCCACACTTATTACAAGTTCGCCCTCGCCCGGAGGGACCGAAAGAATAATACAAATCGAATAATGAATTAACTATCCTAGCTAATTAATTATTACAAATTACCTAATTAGTTAACAAACTAACTAAGCAAGGAAAAACAGTAAACCGCCTCGGGAAGAGAGCTCAATGCAATGCGTGCTCGGTCCTGCTCGGAAGTACACTGCCATACATGAGCTGCCTCTGTTTTCCCTGCTATACTCTTCTGAAGACTGTCAAAGTCTCAGGATTGCTTCCCTGGACACTGGGAGGCACCACCGGCTGAGTATAATATCCACCGGCAGTGGTATATGATCACCGGCTGTTGGTGAAGATATCGGCCTAGGAAGGATTGCCGGTCGGCACTGAACACTGCCGATCGGCAGAGAATGCCTGCAGAACCTGCAATCGACAGCAGCAGAGGACAAGGCAGAGTATGGCAATGCAATTCAAACAATGTATGCACCAATCATGTCCCTTATCATGTTGGTGACTCAAAGGGATACGCTCCTTGGTTCTCGGACCATCAATCGCGCATTTCCATGCGTGATGGCCCGAGGAATCAAGTGTGCATTTTTTATATGGAATGCAATGCACATGAACAAACCAATGGGACTCAACCTCTATCACAAGCACTTCAAGAGGCCAAGCATGCATGCAAATGGGATACAATCCTAGGCATGTGAGCTAAGGATGCAACATGGCAATACAATGCGTACATGCAAGCGTACAAACAACATGCAAGCTAAGCATGCAAGTAAGCAAATGATGGACTTAAACATGATTTGGGCAGCTCTAATTAGGCCCAAAACAGTGGCCAAAATGCCCAAAATGAAAGACTAAACACACATACACACATGCACATGTTAAGTGGCTAACACTCAAGCACAAAAGGGCAACTCTCAAGCACACTTGAAAGAGGCATAACATGGACTAATGGCATGCAAGGTAAGCATTGAAAATCATGTTACAAAAGGTGCTAAGCCAATTAAACAAGATAAAAAAGGCATGCAAACAAAGCCAAAAACTCAAGACAAGCCAAGAGGCTTAAACCAAGTCTAAATCAACCAAGCCTCGCAAGGCTAAGAGGACTTAAAATAGGTCTAAGGCAGGCCTAAACAACACCCAAGGGACACCTAGATGCCATCTAAGTGGCTCAAACTCAAAAGCATGCACATTGACCAAAACATGGAGCATGCAAGACAAGCTTATAAAGCATCAAGGGGACATCCAAGGCAAGCATACAAGCATGCTAAAGGGACTGAAATAACATGGCAAATGGTCCCAACCCACTAAATTAAGGCAAGGATGCATGCTATACATTCACACACTTAAGGCCAACAAACCAAAAATGCAAAGGGGCCATACTAAGCATGGCAAAGTTGACCCAAACAACTATGGACAGACCTTAAACATGGCAAAATAAGCATGAAAGATTCACAAGGCTAAGCCTAAAACATGCTAGAACAAGGGTTTACAACCTAAGGCATGTTAAGGCAACAAAGTGGCATTACAAGGTAGGTATGCTAAGCATGCATGGTGTACCAAAACCAATCAAAAACATAGGCATATTATGACATAATAAGCACAAAAAACAGCCAAGGCATGGTCAACATGAAGCTTAGCTAGGTGCTCCCTCAAGAGGCCAAAAATGGTCCATTTCAAGGACAACAAGGAGAGGGGGTGGCCCTCTCCTTCTTGGGACCTCAAGGCACCATCCTCACCTCTGAAATCCCTCAAGATTTCAGTGGTGAGGAGGCCCAAACACCAAGGTCTCGGAGCTTACACAAAATAGCACAAAATGGAGCCTTACAAGGCTTAGGAGGGGTCAAACAACCTCAAACCACAAAACACTCTAAACAAACTATTTAGAGGGCCTAAAAACAGAACTTTTTTATATTATACATTAAGCTCAAAAATAGTTCTAAGATAGGCAAAAATAGTATGAAAAAATGGGGAATAAAGGAGTAAGATTGTTACCCTTGAAGACCCTCTTCACCAATAAAGCTCCAGCAGCTTCTTTGAGCTTAAAACAGCCCAAGATCCTCAAGAACAACCTCTGGTCCTTCAAGAAACCAAGGAAAGGTGTAACACTATGTGTTTGTGTGCAATAGTAAGACACAAACACACTTTTACACACACAAAGGCCAAATGAGAGAGAGGTATAGAGATAGAATATGTATGGAACCCTAAACCTAAAACCAGAGCTCTCACACAACTTTTCTCTCTAAAATGTCTAACCTAGAGCCAAGAGGGGAGGGCTCCTCTTATAGAGGAGCCAATCTTGTAAAGCTTACAAGGTAAGCTAACAAGGAAGTCATCCCTCCATACACGTGTATGGAGGGGAACAAAATGCCATACAGCTGTATTAAAATATTTGTAAAAGCAGATGAACAGTAGTCGGCTCCTCAAAAATGCCATTTTGTCAAAATGGACTGCCGACCGGCAACAAAGAATGCCGACCGGCAATATACATTGCCGATGGCAACAAAACACCAGCCGGTGGCCTCTGGCCATGGCCGGTGGTGTGTGGGGATGCCTCACAAGGCATTCCCTGCCCCTCCAAGGCAAAACACAAGTGTTTGGTGCAAAACCAGACACTAAACAGTCGAGTTCGGAGATCCTGAGGCAAGGCGCGTAGCTGAGACCTCCGGGAACTCCAAACGAACACAAACCAGGGTAATCGCCAAGTGTTCCAATGGTGATGTCCAAGTCTTGAGGACGGTCAAAAATGGGGTGTCTACAGTCATCTATGAGCACCCCCGCTCGCCCGATCAAAGATCGGCCATTACTAAGCATGATATCTTGTTTTTGAAAACACATGTGCTCTTATTCTGGTTAATTAGCTAATCTTACTACGCGATGCGCACAGCAAAAACAAGTATAGACTAGATCGCCTAATTTGGAACAAAGCATTGCATATCCGTTTGTTTGGAAAATGGTTTGAAGTTTGCTACTCGTAAGTAGGCTAAAATGTGGATTTGATGAATTGTTCCAATTCAAGCAATCCAACCTCCACCCACAAGCATTCAAGCAGTTATATCAATTAAGCAAATAGCCTCATGGCAAGCATGCTATCATGGCTACACTCACACACATGCAGTATGCTAATGCATAAATACTCACAGTGTACTCCGAGCCAAAACAGAAACTAGTTAGTAATCAATGCATGATCCTAGTTCATGTTAAGATGGCCAATGCAACACATGCAAAATGCAACTAGAAATAGGCTCGGCTATTCTAAAATGGCATGTGAGATGCAGCAATTGATAATCATGTATTCAAATTGGAATCGAAATATGATGCAGTTAGTATGATGCACCGAGCCCGGTGCATGCAATAGAGATGAACGGATGCACGCATGCAAACCATATTGATGCTAATTGAAAATATACCCTAGAACTAATCATTGTAAGCGGTTAAATAAAAGGGAGAAAGACGTGGGGTTGGAAGACATTCACACACGCAAGCACACTTATTACGAAATTTGCCCTCTCGACGGAGGGTCTGAATGAATAATATAAACCAACTAATTAAATAACTAACAAGCTAATTAATTATTACATAACCGAATGAATAACTAGCTACAATTAATTATTACAAAACTTAATTAATTAACAAATTAATTAATTACAAACAACAAATGCTAACTAACAAGTAAGGAAAACAGTAAATAATGTTGTTCTAGCTCTGGTTGGGGGGGAAGGGGATGCATGCTCAGTTCTTGTCCCGAAAGCTCTTCGGATGCTCTTTTGAGGCTCTATCTGCAAGGTGTCCTCAAGGAATTCCTGTTGAACCTTACCAAAACCAGTCTGGGGAATACATCAGTGGCCTACCGGCCATGGGGAGCCATTGCCGACCATCATGCCGACCAAGAGTGGGCACTGTCGGCCGAGAATGAAGGACTGCCGGCCATCTGCAAGGCACTGTCAGCCACTGATGTGCTGGGACACCAAGCTGCAGAAGAGCACAAAATAGAGAAAATTGAGGGTCTCCCAAGGGTATATACGCACTATTGCACCCCATATCACCTCAAAACATCAACGGGGAGGCATAATCGGATCCACGACCATCAATCACGCATCCCGATGCATGATGGCCAAAGATCCAACTTGTGTAAATCAATGTAAAGTGAATGCGCAAATAAGCATATAAGGCCTAAAACTCTATCATGTGTCATCAAGAGCGTCAGCGACCGAGAATTGAGGCACGTTTCATCACTTGAAGTATGAAACGTCCCTTATTTCTCTGGCAAACATGCAATATGAACAACCTGACAAGGCTAATGACATGTAACAAGCACATATGCATGATGTGAGGTAACAAACTTGGACAACATGACAAAATGCAACATGAACAAGCAACAACATGTAATGAGGCTAGCATGCGACAACATGCAAAGATGGAGCAAGCATACAACAATATGCAAGACAAGCATGCAACAATATGCAAAGGATGGACTTAAACCAAAATGGACATCTCTCAAATAGGCCTAAATCAATGGCCAAAATGATGAATTGATGACACAAAATGCAAGACAAGCATGCATGCCAATTGGCCCAAGAATTAAGGCATAAAGAGAACAACTCTCAAGCACACTTAAAGAGTGATAAGCATGGAAGTATGACAATACTACATGCTCTGAAATGATGTTAAGAATGATGCCAAATCACACACAAAACATAAGCATGGCATGCATGAAGCTCATAAGCTAAAAACTAGCAAAGGGACTTAAGCCATGGCCATAAAAAGCAAGCCTCAAAGGGACAAGAGCACCCAAAACAGTCCCAAGGCAGGTCAATGTGAGACTAAAAACATGCTTGAACCTAGCCAATACAAGCTAGAACAAAGGTAAAAAACATGGAGCATGCAAGGCTACAAAAGGGGTATTGCATTACACCTATTAAAACCAAACATGGTATGACTTGGACAACATAAAAACAGAGTTACATCATGGTATAACAAGACCAAAAATGCATTGATATGATGACCCAAAGGCCTAGGCTTAATGGCATGCACAATGATCCATTCATGAGGCATAAAACACAAACTCTTCAAGGCATTTAAAGCATGTCAAATGCAGGTGTATGACCACATTTCATGGACTGAAATAACATTCGAAATGATGGCAAAGCACGTAAACATCACATGTATGGCATGGTAGGGGCCTCAAAACCCAAAGCTAGCCAAAGCATTTACACTATAGGTATACAAAACATGAGTGATATGACCATGGTAGCCCAAAACAGTCCTAGAATAGCCAAAAATACAAATAAAATCATGCTGGAGCATAGCCAAAATATGCTAGAATGATGAGTCAAAACATCATGCACATAAAGCTAGTAAGCAAGATTTGTTCTACAAGTATATGGAACATGCAAAAGATGACTAAATTAGCAATGGAAAGGCAGGTCCTAAAAGTCTGAAAAAAGGGCCAGAACCAAGCCTCAAAAGTATAAGGATACATGCTCCTTTGATAGGCCAAAAACTCAAGCAAACAAAAACAAAAAGAGACGGGGTCACCCCCTCTGATTTGAGGCCTCAAAACCACATGCCTACCACTGAAAATCCATTGGATTTCAGTGGCTAAAAGGCCAAACAAAGACTAGCTCAAAGGCCTTAAGGCATGGCTCAAAACAAGGCCAAACTAGGCAATGAAGAGAGTAGAACACCCTTAACACCAAAAAGACCTTAAACAACCACCAAAAGCACTTAAATACAGAAATTTTTTTCAGTTGAAAGCAAGGTCTAAAACAACATGCAAGGATGGCTAAAATGAGATACAAAAAAATGCTAAAAAGGGGAAAGTGCTCACCCTTGAAGTGCAACTTCGAAACCGGCAACTTCAGAGGTTGAAAACTCACTTTTAGAGCTCAAGTAACATTCCCAAGAACCTCAGTCCAAAGGTGGTGGTGTGTCTCTATGTGTTGTAGTGTAAAAGTGCGAGAAAAATGGGCTTTAAGGCACAAAACCAACAACAATATAGAGAGAGAGTAAGAAATATAGAGAGAGAGATACAACTCTTCTAAAATGGCTGAACCTCTTATAGAGAGGGAAAGCTTCTCCTTACATAGAAGAGAGCAATGCAAAGCTTGTTGAACAAGCTTGGCAAGAGTGTATGGAGGGGAAAGGAGTGAAAACCAGCTGGCTCAAATGATCTGGCATGAAACTTGCTGAGACAAGGGTTCTGTCGGCCATCAGTGGTGGCCGGTAGTGGCTCATCGATGGCCGGCAGGCTTTATCAATGGCCGGCAGCAACAAAGGCATGGCCGGCAGGTCCAAAAGGTGGCCGACAGTGCACCAAGAGAAACATTCTGGAAGGACCAAGTCATGGTCCAAGAATGGGGCAGAAAGGATATAGGGTTTGGAAAGCTCAAACTTGTGATGTTCCGCCGCAAAAGTCGAATACCCGACGAGCAATCGAACTTGTGGTTGGATGTACCTGCAAGCACAACCGAGTCTTGAGGACGGTCAAAAATGGGGTGTCTACAGTTGCCCCTCTTTGACAGAACTCGAAAGTCACAAAATGATGGGAGTGAATGTTAAAGTCCAAAGACGACCCATTTTTTACAAGGCCGAAGACTTAGACTAACATTCAAAATAAACATACAAAGATGCGCCCGTAGGCTGGGGCAAAATGCAAATGGTATGCACGATGCAAGAGCATAACTTATGATTGTGCAAAGAAAGCTATAATGAAGCAATTATGTACAATAAATGCAACAGTTTTAAGCGAGCGAATATAAATCAAACTACATTACATGTAGAAAGGATGTAAGAGAATTATGCAATTCTCGCTACGTCTCACACGGAGTGCATACAATACGTGCGGTTCGTTTGTTCGTGCCAACTCCAAATGAACCGTACATACAATATCGTGCCTGTAAAAGAAAGAAACTCAACAGGTACAATATTGTTAGAAACATGCATATCACTGCAAGTAAAAAGTGCGTGACAACGCAAGTAGAGGGGTGCAAGACAATGCAATCCTGAAGGTGCGAGACAACGCAGGTGGAACATGCGTAACAGCGCAAAGAAAATATGCGTAACAGCGCAAGTTAAAGAAGAAGACATGCGTAACAGTGCAAGTAAAACAAGTAGAACATGCGTAACAGCGCAAGTAAAACAAGTAAAACATGCATAACAGCGCAAGTGAAAGAAATAAAACATGCATAACAGCGCAAGTAAAAGAAATAAAACATGCGTAACAGCGCAAGTAAAGAGGTGCGTAACAGCGCAAGTAAAGCAGTGCGTAACAGCGCAAGTAAAGCATGCAAAACAACGCAATTAACGAGCGTAACAGCGCAAGTTAATGAAAGGGATGCAAAACAACTCAATCAACGAGCGTAACAGCACAAGTTAAAGAGGGGTGTGAAACAACGCAATTAATGAGCGTAACAACGCAAGTTAATAGAGGGGTGCGAAACAACGCAATTAACGAGCGTAACAACGCAAGT
>NW_021025707.1:447705-482473 GCF_004153795.1 Camellia sinensis | reverse complement strand
CACCAAGTCAGGGTTTCCTAAATTTCCCAAAACAAAATATTTAGGTGGCAACTCTGTATCTGGCAAAGCAGTCCATGTTTGGCACTTCTTTTTCAAAATCTGTTTTCTCAAAACGATTTGCCGGATTTGGACTCTTTGGTTCAGATTTAGAACCGTGACAAATTGAGAGTCCTGAACTGTAGAAGACCCGCAAAACGAACAGAACGGGGGGACTCGTCCTCCCGGGGCGTTTGGGGACGTCTACAGCATGGATCTGACATTTGTGGCATCGCCGAACAAAACCAATACAATCTTCCTCCACGGTGGACCAATAGTAACCCTGTCTAAGGATCTTCTGGGCTAGCATCACCCCATTCATGTGCACTCCGCATTCTCCTCCATCTGTATTGAAATCAATGAAATTGAAGGTTGTGGGTACTGAAAATTTCTCATTTGGTCCAAAAATGGTCTAAGTTGTAAAAAGATTAATTTGAACAAAATCAACTTTTATTAAAACTTTTCAAAACCATCTTCGATATGGATCAGAACTGGACACGCCTGAGATCTGTCACTGAGATGCACAACGTTGGATTCCAGCAACTGGAAAGTTGCCCCTAGTCTGAGTAACAATGCACCAGATATCATAACCGAGCTCTTGAATGCTAAATAGACAAAGATGACCAAGACGATCACATGGACAAAGCTGATCAGGGAAGTGTTTATGGCTGGACTTTAGGATGAAGTTGCCTACGTATCCCAAAGATAGGAATCAAGCCTTACGTAGTTCGGCATGGGTTCACTCGTGTATTTACTCTCTTCTTTTGCGCTCTAACTTTTGCCAAGGCCGCCCTTTGCGGGTTTTCAACCTTGCGAGCTCAGTTTTTATAATTTCAAATTTTATGTGCTCTAACTTTTGCCTAGGTCACCCTTTTGGGTTTTCGGCCTAGCGAGCCACTCAGGGGTAATATTTCTTCAACTTGTTCATGCTGATCGGTTGGGAGAACTCTAGGCCATCTAGGTCCATCAAAACGACAGCTCCACCCGACCAAATAGACTTGATGATGTAAGGACCAGTCCAATTAGGTCTGAACTTGCCCCTAGGGTCGTGAATGGGAGCTCGGTTGTCTTTGAGAACTAGATCCCCTTCCTTCAAATTCCTGGACTTAACCTTCTTTGAAAGCCCTGGCGATTCTTCGTTGATAACCCTAAACATGGTACAATGCTTTCAGCCTTCTCTCATCAAACAGCATGAGTTCTTCGAACCTGTTCTGCTTCCAATCTGCCTCAGCTATCTGACACTCAGCTAGTACCCGTAATGACAGAACCTCAATCTCGATAGGGAGAACAGCCTCCATCCCATAAACCAAGGAATACGGAGTCGCCCTAGTAAAAGTCCGAGTTGACGTCCGGTAGCCCCACAGAGCAAATGGCAACTTATCTAGCCAGTCCCGGTAGGTTTCCACCATCTTCTGCAGTATATGCTTGATGTTCTTGTTGGCAGCCTTAACAGCTCCGTTGGTCTGCGGGCGATATGTGGATGACTTGTGAAAAGCCACATTATACTTCTCCAACAAGTCAATCACCTCCTTCTTGAAGTAAGAGCCATTATCTGAAATGATCTCGTTCGGGACCCCGTAGCAACAGATGATGTTGTTCTTGATGAACTTTGCAACATGCGAAGCCTTCAACACCACATAAGATTGGGCCTCAACCCACTTCGTGAAGTAGTCTATCGCTACCAAAATGTACTCATGCCCATTGGACTCCTTTGGAGTGACAGCTCCAATCACATCAATCCCCCAGACTGAAAGCAGCCATGGCGAAGTCATGTTGTACAGCTTTGATGGCGGGATGTTCATGCGGTTTGCATGGATCTGGGATTTGTGGCAACGTCGGACAAAGCCAATACAATCCTCCTCCATGGTGGACTAATAATAACCCTGTCTAAGGATCTTCCGGGCTAACATCACCCCGTTCATGTGCGCTCCGCACTCTCCTCTATGGATGGCCTCCATCAGGTGCTTTGATTCTTTGGCATCAACACACAACTTATGCATCCCGAGATGACCTCTCTTGTACAGTTTACCCCCGCAGACAATGATTTGAGCAGCCATTCTTCTAATTGCCCTTTTATCTTTGGCATTTGCCCCTGATGGATATGCCTCTTTTTCCAAGAAGTTTCAGACATCGTAATACCAGGGATTCTCATCTTGTACCTCTTCTATGGTAGCAAGCAGCTCGTAGGCCGGCACAAATTTCTGGTCAATGATGATCGGACGCATCCGGACTCCGAAAGGAATGTCTATCATAAAAGATAGAGTTGTTAGTGAATCTGCGAACCTGTTGTTCTCTCTTAACAGAAAGGCGAAATTCAGCTTCTCAAACCGAGGAATCAGCAAGTCCAGGGTCTGGTGGTAGATTCTCATCTTTTCTTCTTTGACTTTCCAATCTTCTTTAGCTTGAGATACAACAAGGTTCGAGTCCCCGATGACGTCTAACCGTTTTGCCCCTAGTTCTAGGGTGGCTTCTAAACCAGCAATACATGCCTCACATTCTACTTCGTTGTTTGAGACAGGGATACAGGAATTGTCGGGCGTTATTAGCAACACCCCTATCCCATACCCGTATTGGTTTGACACTCCGTCAAAGTACATCGTCCAAAACTCGTCGTCGACATGCAAAATGGCCTCGTCTGGGAATAAGTACTCAACTGCTTCATCCCCGTCCACTAGGTGATCGGCTAAGAACTCCGCTACCGTTCTCCCCTTTACTAACTTGCATGTCACATACTTCAGATTGAATTCGGAAAGCAGAAGCAACCAACGGGCTAGCCTACCCGTAAGTGCCGGTTTCTCGAAGATATATTTGATGGGATCTAATCTCGAAACCAGTATTATGGAGTGAGCTAACAGGTAGTGCCGCAGCTTCCTAGTAGCCCATACCAAGGTCAAACAAGCCTTCTCCAGCGGTGTGTAGCGGGCCTCGTAACCCAGCATCTTCTTACTCAGGTAGTAGATAGCTCTCTCCACTTTTTCCTCTAACTCTTGTGCAAGCATGCAGCCCATCGTAGTTTCAGTCACTGAAAGGTAAAAAATCAACGGTTTATCCGGCTCAGGCGATGACAACATAGGTAGGTTCTGTAAATATTGTTTGATCTGTTCGAAAGCTGCTTGGCATCGGCCGTCCCATTGTAACTTCGTTCCTTTCTTCAGGAGACCAAAGAGTGGTTCACAAGTCAAGGTTAATTTATAAATAAACTGTCTTATGAATTGCACTTTACCCAAAAAGCCTCGCACCTCTTTTTCAGTCCTTGGTGGTGGCATTTCTAAGATGGCCTTGATTTTGGAAGGGTCGACTTCGATACCACTCTGTGTGATCAAGAACCCCGGCATTTTCCCTGCTGTAACACCAAACGTACACTTCTGAGGATTCAGCCGTAACCGAAATTCTCTTATCCTTTGGAAGAACTTTTGCAAGGCGGTGTAGTGGCCCTCTCTTTCTTTGGACTTGACAATCATGTCGTCCACGTACACCTCAACCTCTTTGTGGATCATGTCATGCAATATTGTGGTCACAGCCCGTTGATATGTAGCTCCAGCATTCTTCAGCCCAAACGGCATTACCCTATAACAATAGGTCCCCCACGGGGTGGTAAAAGCAGTCTTCTCCCGGTCTTCGGGTGCCATTACAATCTGGTTGTAGCTTGAAAAGCCATCCATGAATGAGAGCAATGCATGCCCTGCAGTAAAATCCACTAACTCGTCGATATGCGGTAGAGGAAAGTCATCCTTCGGACTGGCTTTGTTCAAATCCCTGAAATCCATACATACCCGGATTCTGTCATCCTTCTTCGGCACTAGAACTATGTTGGCCAACCAAGTTGTGTATTCAGATACCAGTAGGAACCCTGCGTCAATTTGCTTGGTGACCTCTTCTTTGATCTTGATAGCCCAGTTTGGGCAGATCCTTCTGAGCTTCTGCTTAACAAGTCAAGCCTCTGGGTCAAGAGTAGTGCTGTACAATCTCAGTATCGATTCTAGGCATGTCTTCGTAGGATCACACGAAAACATCTTTGAAATCTTTTAAAAAAGCGACTAAGCGCTTGCGCTCCTTCGAAGACAACGTGGACCCGATCTGGACCAGCTGTGGGTCCTTCTTAGTACCAACATTAATTCGGGTGATTTCATCAACCAGTGGTTTTACAAACCTCTCCTGCTCTTGTTCTAGCAAATATTTCAAAACCGGAGGAATTTCTTTCTCATCGTTTTCATCGAAATTTTGAAAGTCCTGATTAATACAATAAATCAAATGCACAGAAAAATAATCAAAGGCCACAACCGTACAATTCTCATTAAGTACTTCATCCAGTCCATTAGATTCCTCTGTTACAACAGACTCAAAAGAGAAAGAAAAAGACAACCTAGATAGGACTGTGGTATCTGGGTTGTCACCTCCAGGAATACCAGACTCAGACGAGCTAGAACCTGATTCTAACTCTACAGACTTGGTGGAATCAGATTCCGGCTCACTACCTGACCTGGTGCTGCTCGATAAGAATCCCTCCTCATACTGCCAGATGATGGAGGGTGCGACGGATGTATCCAAAATGTTTGAAGGTGGGCTCGCAGCCATTTCATTCCTGATCATAGACACTGAGAGGTCATTCCCCAAGCACTCATGTACGATCGGAGGATCTGATAGTAGACAAGCCAGTGCTACCCCCATTTCAAACTCGGTGCTCTCGGAATCCACTTCCTTACACTGTTCAATCTCAACTGATGGGTCTGCCCGCTCCTCGGCCTCATCATCCCCAGATAACTGCAAGTCGAAAAAGATCTCAAAACCCAGCAAGCGCCTCTTTTCGGCATTCAACCATGGCTCTGGGAAGCCATAGAATGGAAAGTCTTCCCCCTCCCGGACGAAGCGTCCGTTTAGGATGCCCCGAATAGGCCGATGCATCAAATCAAAATGCCTCCCGGTCTACTTGGCTCTGGCTCTTCCAGCCATCTCTTTGCCTTTCCTCACCCAGTCCTCTTTGGTGGGTAGATAACCCAAGCCAAAGGTATGCGGATTGTGCGGCACTTTGGCCGATACTATAGGCAGATAGCCTAAGCCAAAGGTATGCGGGTTGTGCGGCACTTCGGCCGATACTGCAATGCCTTTTCGGCCACTTCTTCCTAGTCCTATCCCGGGGATGTGCTGGAACTTGTTCATGAGGTACATTGACTGTGCACTGACATACAATCCCTCATCAATAGCTAAGATGTTCTAAACTACCTGGGCCTCGGCTAAGGTGAATCCTGATAGGAACACATCCTCCGTGCCATGCTCGATTTCCAAAATCGGTGTAGACACATCTAGTGGCGGATGAATTGACGAATTCCCAAAAACAATAGCTACCCCTTTCCCGTGGGGATATTTCAACATCTGATGCAGGGTAGAAGAGACCGCCCTCACCTGGTGCAGCCACAACCGCCCTAGGAGTAGATTGAAGGTTGCGGGAATGTCCAAGACATGAAAGTCAACATCATGTTGTCCTGGACCAACTTGGGTCTAAATCTGCACGGTCCCCTTTACCTCTCTGCTTGTGTTGTCATATGCCCTTATCACCTGGATGGTTGGCACAAAGTCTGCGGGCTTCAAACCGATTGCATATGCTGTCCTTAACGGGCACACATTGATGGTGGATCCCGTGTCGACAAGAACTACCGGTACCCACTTGTCTCTACACTCCACAGAGATGTAGAGTGGTTTGTTGTGATCCGAGCCCTCAGGCGGCAGTTCCTTGTCAGAAAAAGTCAACGTCGCGGAGGCTCCTCCCTGAAAGACCAACCCTACCAGCTGTTCAGGTGTGGTATCTATTGAGAGTTTGGCCTTGTCCATTGCCGAAAGGACAACCTGTCTATGAACTTGTAAAGCCATAAGCAGTCCCCAGATGGAGATGTATGCCTGTATCTTCTGCAGCTGTTTTAGCACAGCCACTTCTTCGAGTAACTTTTCTTTTTGTTTCTCTACCTCCTTGTCCTTCCCGGACGCTTCTGGTTGATCTAAGTGCGGGGGCTTAAAATACCGCCCGCTCCTAGTCATGTGGTCTACTTCACCCACATACCAGGTATCATTTGGCTGGCTTTGTCCTATTGTCATATGCCCTTATCACCTGGGTGGTTGGCAAAAAGTCTGCGGGCTTCAACCTGATTGCATATGCCGTCCTCGATGGACATACATTAATGGCGGATCCCGTGTCGACAAGAACCACCGGTATCCACTTGTCTCTACACTCCACGGAGATGTAGAGTGGTTTGTTGTGTTCTGAGCCCTCAGGCTGTAGTTCCTTGCCAAAAAAGGTCAACATCGGGGAAGCTCCTCTCGGAAGCCCTACCAGCTGTTCAGGTGTGGTGTCTATTGAGAGTTTGGCCTTGTCCATTGCAGAAAGGACAGCCTGTCTATGTACTCTTGAAGCCATAAGCTATCCCTAGATGGAGATGTCTGTCTGTATCTTCTTCAGTTGTTTCAGCACTTCCTCTTCTTCGAGTAACTTCTTTCTTTGCTTCTCCGCCTCCTTGTCCTTCCCGGACGCTTCTGGTTGATCTAAGTGCGGGGGCTTGAAATACCGTCCGCTCCTAGTCATATGGTTAACCTCTCCCACATACCAGGTATCATCTGGCTAGCTTTGTCCCCAGTCTTCATCTGTGTGAGCAAGACATAGGTCGTCATCTTCCCACTACATGCCATCGGCAGCCGACAGACACCTGTCTGGCTCTGTCACAGCTATTTCTGTGCCCATAGCACCTTTCGTTCCTATGTCCGCAACACGCTCTGTCCCCTCAGGGGCTTTTGCTTTCCTGATCCTCTCAGAATCCTGGATTCTTTCTCGCTCAAAATGCTTCAGTACAACCTTCTGTTCAGTTTCTTCTGTACCCAAACTGTCTGTGTTCTGAGCAAAATTCTTCACACTGGTGCTCTTCGGTGATGTAGACTAATTCCCGGCCCTTCAGACCACTGTTGGTGTCCTTGTCCCTGACGGACCCTATTCTAGTTGAGGTCATTCAACAATATATGGCTGATCGTCAAGCCACCCAGTACACTCTGCTGACTCATCAAACCAATTGACCGCCACGTCCCTCGAATTCTGCTCTTTAAAGAACTGCAGATTTGCAATGTCTTCTTCCAGATCTGCTAGGTCATCTAGCCTCTGATTAGGTTTATCCTCCCGTACTACACAAATTTCTGCCTCCATTGGCAATTCCACATTCGGCCTATCCTAGCCTGCTGATGTAATGTAACCGCTCGAGTTGTATATGAAGCTCGCAGACCACTCAGGCTTTGTGTAATTATTCTAATTTGTTCCCACGGTTGACCGAACTCTATCTTCGATAGCCACCACTACTGCTTCTGGTCGGGTTTGGGAGATGTCTAGCATGCACAAGTCAGTGCTGTCAGGGATGAACACCTCCGGCTTAGGTAGGTGAGAAGGGGTGATATATATGCTAGGGTCGTATGACACAACCCCAGTTTGGATTAGATTGATGCGTTTGGGAGGTGGAGCTTGGTTGTGTGGTGGGAGAGGGTTGGTTGTGACATTCGGTTTTTCTGGAGGTACGATCACCCTGTTATCAATGAGATCTTGAATCTCATGACATAATCGGAAGCACTGGTCGGTGTCATGACCATGCTGTTGGTGATAGGCGCAGTACTTGGCTGGGTTATAGGAAGCAAGGAGTTTGTCTGGTAGTGGCCGCGGCTCTAGGAGCTTCAAGTGCCCTTTCCTGATCAAAACCCCCAGAGCTATGGACGGGGCCATATATAGTGGGTGAAGGTTCTTTGGCCTCAGGGTGAATACTTGGTTGTTTGCAAGCTACTTTCGGACGCGCCGGTGAACGACGTAGCTGCAAGGGTTCTCGGGGTGGTGGTGTGACCATTCCCACATCTGAAGATCTGCCAGCTGTCTGCATTTGTACGGCGGTTGAATGCCCTCTTGGGCTGCTCTCTATCTTGGTCAATCAGACCCTGTTTCATAGCATCCTCGATCTGCACCCCTATCTCATGTAGATCTACAAAGGTGGAGAGGGGGAGAAAGATCATCTTTTCATAAGCTTTGGCTGGAGGTTGCGCACAACCATCCGAATATGATCTTTGTCAATGGGCCTGATGGTCATCATCGAGGTTTTGGCCCTCCACCGGGTCACAAAATCGGAGAAACTCTCCTCAGGCTCCTGCCTAGTTGTCTCGAGATCACATGTTGTAATCTCAATTTGTGTATTATAGGAGTATTGAGCTATGAAGGCCTCGGCCATCTCCTCTCAACTCCTCTTGACGAAGTCTTCTAATTTGGTGTACCAAATGGCCACTACACCCGACAGGGTCTGGCCAAATAAGGAAAGCTTCTGTAATCTGGAGAGGCCCATCAGCCTTAGTATGTCCGAAAACAGTCGCAAATACACCATAAGATCTCCAGACCCGTCGAAACGGTCTATATGCGACATTTTAAACCGATCTGGCAGAGTCACAGCCGAGTCGGTATACCCATCCTCTATATCCCGAATGGACTTCATGCCCTGGGACTTCTTGAAAAGCTTTTCAAGTTACTTTCAGTGTTGTAGGGTCCACCTTGAACTTAAAGGGAGAATCCGGCAGGTTGGTGGGTGTTTTGGACAGTTGGGGTAGAACTGGGGGCGGAGCTGGCCCGATTGGAATGTCCGTATCATCCTGGACATTAACTGTCTCCCCGAGTATTGGAACTCTTGGTGGAGGAGGAGCTTGGTGTGAAACAGATGCTCCAGTTTGCTGCTGTAGCCTAGTGATTAACTCTGCCTGTTGGGCCATAACCTCGGCTTGGCATGTTGCAAATTCTGTTTGACGAGCAGCATCCTGCTGCATGGTTTTCATACTTTCCTGGAGTTGATGCACCATCTCCTCTAAGCTTGCTATATTGTACTGATCTATCTGAATAATCGGTATATCTATCCCTACAATAAAACTGAGACCTCAGCTTGACTGTTCACTAGTGGGGTAGACCACTGATTTGGCGACCGCTGTACTGATACACTGCACCTTGTTGACCTCCGTCTAATAACCGGGGGTAAAGAAAGAAACACTACTTATCCGTCTATCAGATCCCTAGATCGATTAAGTCTACGACCTCTAATCTAGAGTGCTCGGGGAATATCTACCTGGTCGGATGCAATGGTGCTAAACTACCTCGCAAAAAGATAAATAAAGCATAATAAGGAAATAAAAAACGGACAACATAACGACTTAAATTAACACAACACAGAGTTGGCAAACACAAGCTGGAAGAACTGTTCTCAAATACTAATCACTGTTCTCAAATCACTGTCCCAAATATGGATCTGATACCTGCAGTTATAACTGATTCCCAAATACTAATGCCCGCAAGCCTGATGCCCAGACTTTCAAACTGATACGTGCATTCCCTGTAGAGGCCAACTCAAAAAGCACATAGCAAGCAAATAAGAGCCAAAACACCCCTATGTTGGGGTAGGGTTTCCCTGCCCTATTTTGTCAGGAGCTAGGGTTTCACTACGCACACAGTGGTTTCAAACAACCTACAATCGGGTAAGCAACCTGTCATAGTTTGGAATAGTCATTATGGATTCCGATATGCACTAGGTCAAATGGTCAAAAAGGGTGCCTCGGTAAAAATCGGGGTTTGTGTTCCCGTCATGGCAGAGCCCGCAACCGGTCAGCCTTGTGGTGCGCTTCTCAAAGCGAGCCTCCAGCAAACCGTTCTGGAATAGTATACGGCAAACACGGTGTCCTAGGCACACCAATGCAAATGCAATGCAAAGAAACACATAAGTGTAGACAAAACAAGATATCATGAGTTCAAGTCAAGCTCTCTAAATCCCCAGCAGAGTTGCCAGAAACTGTAGATGCGCTCCCGGGAACTCTCCGATATCCGCTCTTCTTGCGAAGGCGCGAATCTCGTTTTGTTCTGAGCTACTACAATCGAACTCAATGTCCCGGTTCTAAATCTCATCTCGCAAAGTGCAATGCAAGACCGATAAATCACTAAAGAGTCCAAATCCGGCAAATCATTTTGGAAAACTGATTTTTAAGAAAGAAGTGCCAAACATGGACTGCTTTGCCAGATACAGAGTCGCCACCTAAATGTTTTATTTTTGGGGAAATTTAGGAAACCCTAACTCGTTGCCTAAGGCCACGTGTCCGTCATCACCAAAGTTGCCTTGGCTCGGGAACTTGGGTACGATTGGGGAAGGTCATCTGTGAGCACCCACGCTCGCCCGATCAAAGATCGGCCACTACTAAGCATGATATCTTATTTTTGAAAACACATGTGCTCTTATTCCGGTTAATTAGCTAATCTTACTACGTGATGCGCACAGCAAAAACAAGTATAGACTAGATCGCCTAATTTGGAACAAAGCATTGCATATCCGTTTGTTTGGAAAATGGTTTGAAGTTTGCTACTCATAAGTCGGCTAAAATGTGGATTTGATGAATTGTTCCAATTCAAATAATCCAACCTCCACCTGCAAGCATTCAAGCAGTTATATCAATTAAGCAAATAGCCTCATGGCAAGCATGCTATCATGGCTACACTCACACACATGCAATATGCTAATGCGTAAACACTCACAGTGTACTCCGACCCAAAACAGAAACTAGTTAGTAATCAATGCATGATCCTAGTTCATGTTAAGATGGCTAATGCAACACATGCAAAATGCAACTAGAAATAGGCTCGGCTATTCTAAAATGGTATGTGGGATGCAGGAATTGATAATCATGTATTCAAATCAGAATCGAAATATGATGCAGTTAGTATGATGCACCGAGCCCAGTGCATGCAATATAGATGAATGGATGCACGCATGCAAACCATAAGGATGCTAATTGAAAATATACCCTAGAACTAACCTTTGTAAGCGGTTAAGTAAAAGGGAGAAAGACGTGGGGTTGGAAGACATTCACACACGCACGCACACTTATTACGAAATTCGCCCTCTCGATGGAGGGTCTAAATGAAAAATACAAACCAACTAATTAACTAAATAACAAGCTAATTAATTATTACATAACCGAATGAATAACTAGCTACAACTAATTATTACAAAACTTAATTAATTAACAAATTACAAACAACAAATGCTAACTAAGAAGTAAAGAAAACAATAAATAATGTTGTTCCAGCTCTGGTTGG
This sequence comes from Camellia sinensis, assembly GCF_004153795.1. Classification (NCBI taxonomy): domain Eukaryota; kingdom Viridiplantae; phylum Streptophyta; class Magnoliopsida; order Ericales; family Theaceae; genus Camellia; species Camellia sinensis. The sequence goes on along the minus strand of NW_021025707.1, from coordinate 471,309 downwards.
AGGAGAATGGGATGCATGCTCGGTTCTTGTCCCAAAAGCTCTCTGGATGCTCTTTTGAGGCTCTATCTGCAGGGTGTCCTCAAGGAATTCCTGCTAAACCTTATGAACCTTACCAAAACTAGTCTGGGGAATACATCAGTGGCCTGCCAGCCATGGGGAGCCACTGCCGACCATCCTGCCGACCAAGAGTGGGCACTGCCGACCGAGAATAAAGGATTACCGGCCATCTGCAAGGCACTACTGGCCACTGATGTGCTGGGACACCAAGCTGCAGCAGAGCACAAAATAAAGAAAATAGAGGGTTTCCCAAGGGTATATACGTACTATGCCACCCCATATCACCTCAAAACATCAATGGGGAGGCATAATCGGATCCACGACCATCAATCTCGCATCCCGATGCATAATGGCCAAAGATCCAACTTGTGCAAATCAATGTAAAGTGAATGCGCAAATAAACATATAACACCTAAAACACTATCATGTGTCATCAAGAGCGTTGGCGACCGAGAATTGAGGCACGTTCCATCACTTGAAGTATGAAACGTCCCTCGTTTCTCGTGCTCGGATTAATACTTAATCCAAACAACAATGCAACACAAGCATGGCAAACATGCAATATGTCCTAAGCATGCAAACATGCAACTACATGGCATACTTAATGCAAGGTAGTATGATTAACTTAACAAAGCTAATGGCATGCGCAATGCTAATGCTTACATCAACTAGCATACCCAATGCGAATGTCAATTAGCATGCTCAATGCAATGGTGGCATACTCAATGCAATATACATAGCATACACAATGGACTTAAACCAAAAGAGTAGACCCCAATCATGCTCCAAATCAGTGGCCATAATTGTTGGAATGAGGGCACAAAAGCAAGGTATGCATGCACAATGCATTAGCCCAAGAATTAAAGCATAAGGACACAACTCTCAAACATGAGCAAAGAGTGATAATCATGATAATGTGGCAATGAGGTAATCTCTAAAATCATGCAAGGAATAAAGCCAAACCACCCAAACAAGTCAAACATAGCATGCAAGAAAGCTCAAAGTACGAAGTCAACAAAGGGACTTAAACCATGGCCATGCAAGGCAAGCCTCGAAGGACTAAGGGCACCTCAAACAGTCCCAAGGCAGGTCAAGGTGAGACTAAAAACATACTTGAACCTAGCCAATACAAGCTAGAACAAAGGTCAAAAACATGGAGCATGCAAGGCTACAAAAGGGGTAATACATTACACCTATTAAAACCAAACATGGCATGACTTGGATAGCATAAAATAGAGTTACATCATGGCATAACAGGACAAAAAATGCACTGATATGATGACCCAAAGGCCTAGGCTTAATGGCATGCACAATGATCCATTCATAAGGCATAAAACACAAACTCTTCAAGGCATTTAAAGCATGTCAAATGCAGGTGTATGACCACATTTCATGGACTGAAATAACATTTGAAATGATGGCAAAGCATGTAAACATCACATGTATGGCATGGTAAGGGCCTCAAAACCCAAGGCTAGCCAAAGCATTTACACTATAGCTATACAAAACAAGAGTGATATGACCATGGCAGCCCAAAACAATCCTTGAACAGCCCAAAATAAGAATAAAATCATGCTGGAGCATAGCCAAAATATGCTAGAATGATGAGTCAAAACATCATGCACATAAAGCTAGTAAGCAAGATTTGTTCTACAAATATATGGAGCATGCAAAAGATGACCAAACCAGCCATGGACAGAGTCATGGAAGGTCCTAAAAGTCACAAAAAATTACCTGAACCAAGCCTCAAAAGTATAGGGATACATACTCCTTTGATAGGCCAAAAACTCAAGTGAACAAAAACAAAAAGAGAGGAGGTCACCCCCTCTGATTTTAGGCCTCAAAACCACATGCCTACCACTAAAAATCCATTGGATTTTAGTGGCTAAAAGGCCAAACAAAGACTAGCTCAAAGGCTTTAAGGCATGGCTCAAAACAAGGCCAAACAAGGCATACAAGATGGTAGAACACCCTTAACACAAAAAAGGCCTTAAACAACCACCAAAGGCACTTAAATACAGAACTTTTTTCAGTTGAAAGCAAGGCCTAAAACAACATGCAAGGATGGCCAAAATGCGATACAAAAAAATGCTAAAAAGGGAAAAGTGCTCACCCTTGAAGTCGAACTTCGAAACCGGCAACTTCAGGGGTTGAAAACTCACTTTCAGAGCTCAAGTAACATTTCCAAGAACCTCAGTCCAAAGGTGGTGGTGTGTCTCTATGTGTTGTAGTGTAAAAGTGCAAGAAAAATGGACTTTAAGGCACAAAACCAACAACAATATAGAGAGAGTAAGAAATATATATAGAGAGAGAGAGAGAGAGAAAGAGAGATACAACTCTTCTAAAATGGCTGAACCTCTGATAGAGAGGGAAAGCCTCTCCTTATATAGAAGAGAGCAATGCAAAGCTTGTTGAACAAGCTTGGCAAGAGCTTCATCCCTCCATACACTTATGGAGGGGAAAGAAGTGAAAACCAACTGGCTCAAGAGATCTGGCGTGAAACCTACTGAGACAAGGGTTCTGTCGGCCATCAGTGGTGGCCGGCAGTGGCTCATTGATGGCCGGTAGGCTCTATCAATGGCCGGCAGCAACAAAGGCATGGCCGGCAGGTCCAAAAGGTGGTCGGTAGTGCACCAAGAGAAACATTCTAGAAGGACCAAGTCATGGTCCAAGAATGGGGCAGAAAGGATGCAGGGTTTGGGAAGCTCAAACCTGTGACGTTCCGCCGCGAAAGTCGAATACCCGACGAGCAATCGAACTTGTGGCTGGATGTACCTGCAAGCACAACCGAGCCTTGAGGACGGTCAAAAATGGGGTGTCTACACCCATTTATTCATGTCATACAGCCTCTGGCCCATTCATTCATGTCATACGGCCTCTGGCCCATTCATTTATGTCAGACTATCATTCGAGTCAGACTATCATTCATGTCATAAGGCCTTCGGCCCATTCATTCATAGCAAACGGCCTTAGGCCCAACCATATGGCATAGCAAACATTTGTCCACAATTCAAATCAACAAAATCATAAAACTTGTAGAGGAATAAGTAATTTGACAAATAACATATTTCAAAATATCTTTATTAAGATATTACTCACAGTGATCGGCTGGGTGATTTCCCTAGAGCTTGACCCTGCACATTACATAACACATATGGGTCACAAACGATTCAATCCGTTCTTAATTCATACATCCCTCTTAGCCTTCTTTCTTATTCTTTTAATTCATTCATAATGCTCAATGCATGCCTAAGAGTACTTAGAAGTGAAAGAGAACAGAAAACGAAACACAGAACATCTTTACAAAATTTCTGAAACAAGGGTCCCCGCTCAAGCGTGGACTTCCCCGCTCGAGCAGATCCATTAGGTCTGCAAAAGTTTTGGTTACCTCATTTTTACGCTCGAGCGTGAATTCGGACGCTCGAGCTGAAACTCTCACTACATGGCTCCCCGCTCGAGCGTGAACTTCTCCACTCGAGTGGATACCCATGTCTACAAAACATCTGGGAGCTCGTATTTCCCGCTCGAGCTGCGCCTTCCCCGCTCAAGCGGACATCCCAAATTCTAGAAAATCCAGAATTATTCTTGAGCTTCAAACTTGAATTCAAATATATTATGGCTCAAACTTCACATATACATGTACTAACATGATCCAACACCAAATTCATTACATTATGAAGCTAAATTTCACAAATTAATCACATTAATGTCCCAATTTACACCAAACTCATTTCCAACATAACAAATTCGTGCATTCAAAACTCACTCTTATGAATTGTACATGCATGTGGAACACAACTTCTATTCTCAACTTACATGATGAAGAGATGGTCAAAAATATGAGCTTCAACTAAAATCTTACATGGATTATACATTTTGTGCTCAAACATGCAAATTCAAAGCAATTTCTCACATGCATGTGCATATTGACTTCCAATTCAACAAAACCAACTCAATTTCATCATAATCAATTCAATTCACGTTCTTGATCATCATTCAACTTTGAATTCACAAAATTACAAACTAATATCCTTGAATTTACTCACCTAGAGGCCCAAATCTTCCAAACTATGGTTAATTCTTGAGTGTGTCTTCAAGATCACCAAGTTCCCTAGCCAAATCTCTACCTTGAGCTTCCTCTCTCACTAAATCCGGCTCCTCTCTCTCTCTAGAGCATAATTCAGCCAAATTGAATAAAAGAGAGGAGTTGAGTGTATAGTGCCCTTTTTATATAAGTCCCGTTAATCACAATTATCAATATTAAATAATTTGAGCACTACACCATCAATTAAATCTAATTAATCTGATCCGAATCCATTTTCAATTAAATTTACCGAAGGCTCTAAAAATTACACTAATCATAATGGCGCTGTCAATTTCGGTTTCTTGGGCCGATAGGGCCTTCAATTTAAATTCCAAAGTAGATATTCCTACGGTGAACAGATAGAAATTCAAAACCACATATTTCTACATAAATGGCACACAAAATCGTATCAAACACATAACCACATTCATAATAAGGACCAATTATCATAATACGGAACAGGGTTATCACAGTCTTCTCCCTTTTAGGAAGTTTGGTCCTCCAAACTTATTTTACCTTCGTCAGGAAACAAATGTAGATAGCGTAGTCGCATTTCATCCTCTTTTTCCCATGTGACATCCGTCCCATAGTGTCCTTTCCATTCCAGTTTTACCATTGGGATGGACTTGCTTCTCAATTGTTTCACTTGCCGGTCAATGATTCGTTCCGGCCATTCGGCATACTCCATATTCTTATCCAGAGCTACTCGGTGATAGTCAATCACATGAAACAGGTCTCGATGATAACCCCTCAACATTGACACAAGAAACACATTTTGGATTTTCTCAAACCTCGATGGAAAGGCAACTTTATAGAGGAATGGACCAAGCCTTTCTAGAATTTGAAACGGCCCAATGTAACGGGGCGAGAACTTACTCTTCTTTCCAAATCTGACTTGGCCCTTCATTGGAGTGACGCGAATAAACACATGGTTACCAACCTCATACTCAAGAGGTCTTCTTCGAACATCTGCATAATTCTTTTGTCGGTCCTGATCTGTTTTGAGCCTCTGTTGAATGGTTTTGATCTTCTCAGAAGTGTCTTGCACAATTTCAGGCCTAAGTAAAGCTCTATCCCCAACTTTTGTCCAACAAATTGGTGATCTACACCTTCTACCATACAAAGCCTCGTATGGTGCCATACCGATGCTGGAGTGGAAGTTGTTATTGTATGCAAACTCTGCTAGTGACAAATAGTCTTCCCAACTCCCCTGAAAATCCAAGGCACACATCCTTACCATATCTTCTAACGTCAGTATGGTCCATTCTGATTGCCCATCTGTCTGCGGATGGAATGCAGTACTAAATTTCAGTTTTGTTCCCATAGCTTCCTGCAAACTCTTCCACAATCTAGGTACAAATTTCGGATCTCTATCCGACACAATAGATACCTGAACTCCGTGTAAACGGACAATCTCATCAACGTATATTGTAGCCAATCTATAAACATTAAATGTAGTCCTAACAGGTAGAAAATGTGCAGTTTTAGTCAATCTATCAACTACAACCCAAACAGAATCCATACCTCGAGGGGTCCGAGGTAGGCCAACAACAAAATCCATAGTCCCATGCTCTCACTAGCATTTTGGAATAGGGAGGGGTTAAAGTACACCGCCTAGTTTCTGATGTTCAGCTTTAACTTGTTGACATTAAAGACATTTGGACACATATTCTGCAATCTCTTTCTTCATTTTAGGGCACCAATAGCTTTGTTTCAGATCCCGATACATTTTATTGTTAGCATAGCAAACACTGATTTGTGGGCTTCATCTAAAACCCTTTTCTTTAGTTCTGGAATATCTGGGATACACATTGGGTTTCGGAATCTCAACACTTCGCCTTTAATGTTGAACTTTGCTTTCGGACTTGTCTCAAATTCATCAATCACTTTCTTGAGGAATTCATCCTCTTTTTGTTTTTGTTTAGTTTCATCAATGATTGTCGGTTCGGCTGAAATAGCGGTTATCAATCCGCCATGTTCGCGCATTACCACTTCAATTTCAAACTTCTCGAAATCTTGCAAGATCTCTTTCTGTTCAGTAAGCAAACAAGCCATACTCCATGTTGATTTTCCGCTCAAGGCATCAGCAACTGTATTAGTTTTCCCGGGGTGATACTGAATCTCAAGATCATAGTCTTTTATCAGTTCGAGCCATCTCTTCTGTCGCATGTTCAACTCCTTCTGTGTAAAGAAGTATTTCAGACTTTTGTGATCCGTGTAGACTTCACACTTTGTCCCATACAAATTATGCCGCCAGATTTTCAAAGCAAAGACAACTGCGGCCAATTCTAAATCATGTGTCGGGAAGTTCTTCTCATGTGGCCTCAACTGTCAAGAGGCGTAGGCAATTACCCTTCTGTTCTGCATTAGCACACAACCCGAACCTTTATAAGATGCATCACTGAAAATTGCAAAGTTTTTCGTACCTGTGGGCAATGTCAATACTGGTGCAGTGGTTAGTCTTGCCTTTAATTCGTGAAAGGCCGATTCTCTTTCATCATTCCATTCAAATGGTTGCCCTTTGCATGTCAGTTCGGTAAGAGGTATAACGATCCTTGAAAAGTCTTTCACGAACCTCCTGTATTACCCGGCTATGCCCATGAAACTGCAGACCTCGGTTACATTTGTCGGTGTAGGCCAATTCACAATTGCCTCTATTTTCTGTGGGTCCACTGAAATCCCGTCTTTGTTGATAACATGCCCTAAGAAAACAACTTCATCCAACCAGAATTCACATTTCTTTAGTTTAGCAAATAATTTATTTTCCCTAAGTATTTGCAGGACAGTTCCCAAATGATTTTCATGTTCAGGTCTGTTCTTGGAGTATATCAAAATGTCATCAATAAAAACCACAACAATTTCGTCAAGGTTGGTTTTGAAAATTCGGTTCATTAGGTCCATAAATGCTGCCGGAGCATTAGTTACTTCAAAAGGCATAACAAGAAATTCAAAATGCCCATATCTCGTTCTAAATGCTGTTTTCTCAACATCCTCTGCCTTTACTTTCAACTGGTGGTACCCGGATCTCAAATCAATTTTGGAAAACACCTGTGATCCTTGTAACTGGTCCAATAAATCATCAATACGGGGTAAAAGGTATTTATTCTTTATTGTCACCTTGTTCAGTTCTCGATAGTCAATACACAGGCACAAGGTTCCATCTTTCTTTTTCACAAATAACACCGGTGCACCCCATGGTGAAGTACTAGGTCGGATAAACCCTTTGTCAAGTAGGTCTTGTAATTGTTCTTTCAGTTCTTTCATTTCAGCAGTAGCCATTCTGTAGGGAGTTTTGGAAATAGGCTGGGTGCCTGGCATAATCTCAATTGTAAACTCTATCTCCCTGTCTACCAATTCCCCGGGTAATTCATTTGGAAACACATCTGAAAATTCTCTAACAATAGGGATATTATTCAATTCAACATCTACAGATTGTTCAGACAACACATAACACAAATAACCCTGGCACCCATTCCTGATCAGTTTACATGCCTTCATTGCAGATATTAAATAAGGTGGAGGTACTACCTCGTTACCCACAAACACAATTTCCTCCTATTCTGGTTGTCTAAACACAACTCGTTTTGTCACATAGTCAATGGTGGCACAATATTTAGTTAACCAATCCATGCCCAGAATTATATCAAAGTGCCTAAAGTTCAAGGGCAACAAATCCACATATAGAATGGCATTCCCAACACGCATGTCACAAAAACGATATACAGATTCACACAACATAGATTCCCCGGATAGAGTAGAAACGCATAGCAGATATGGCAATAATTCTAGAGGTCTACTCAATCTAGATGCAAATGCACATGTCACAAAAGAGTGCGTTGATACGGAGTCAATTAACACAAAAGCATCCTGATTACATATAGAAATAGTACCTGAGACAACTGCGTTGGCATTCCGTGTATCACCCGGAACAGGCAGAAAAACTCTCCCCTGTCTCACGGTATCTCCAGTGGTAGTAGATCTCATAATATTTCCCAGCTTTGGGATCGGAGCAGTTGAGCTAGCAGCTAGCTTTCCACTATTTTGATTACAATCTCTGGCCATATGCCCTTGTTTACCATATTTAAAACAAGCTCCTGACACACGGTAACAAACCCCACGATGCCTTTTTCTACAAATATTACACATTGGGGATGTATCTCGGGAAGAATTAGAAGTACTCGAGGAGCCCGTATTCTTCTTCTTAAAAAATTTCTTCTTCGTAAAGAAGCCCTGTCATTTGTTGCCTTTCCAGTCGGTTGCCAGTTTAGTTTGTCTAGCTATATTAGCTTCTGATATTATGGCCCTGTCTAGCACCCCAATATAGGTTTACAACTTCAAGACATTCACCCTTTCTAAAATGTCACTTCAAAGCCCACCTTCAAAATACCTCACTTTCTTATAATCAGTATCAATCACATGTGGTGCAAACCTGGCCAATTCAGTGAATTTGGCCTCATACTCAACTACAGTCATACTATCTTACCTAAGTTCCATGAACTCCGATACTTTCCTATCACGGACACATTGAGGGAAGTACTTATCATAGAAAACTTCCAGGAATTTCGCCTAGTCAACATCTTTATGGATTTCACGCATTAACATCCACCATCTTCTTGCTTCGTCTTCTACCATAAATGTGGCTAGAAGCACTTTTTGTGTCTCCGAACAAGGGAACACTTCAAATAGCTTTTCGATGCCAAGGACCCATGCTTCGGCTTTTAACGGATCTAATCCCCCATGGAACTGCGGTGGCTTCATTTTCTTAAACTCTTTGGTGAGAGCTATTACTCGGTCATCATTCTGATTATCTGGCACGGGTGGTGCCGAAGGTGGAGGTGGAGGATGTAGTTGCTGCCATTGTTGTTACCACTCTTGTTGTTGTCTCTAGGTTTCTGTCATTTCCTAAATCGATCTTTCCATCCTATCCATTCTGGCAGTAAAGGACTTTTCTATCTCATCACCTCTTGTTCTCACCATCTGATTAGACTTGCATTATACTTTATACAAAAGATTCACAGGTATGCATAGACTAAAGAGCATACATATTCATATAATTTGCAAGACAAGCAAATCAGAAACTTGTAACACATAATCGTTCGTATTAAAACATTTAAGCATATTCTTAATGCTTTCAGATTCATACTTATCACATGAATGCATCCTAGATCTTTTCTAGACACTTATTGCTCATTTGGACAAGTGTGTGAGTTAGTAACTCATGCTCTGATACCACTCTATCATGACCCGAACCCACCCCCATGGGTTAAGGACATAACCGGCCAGTAATCCTGAGATTACCTACGGCCTCAATCCAAACCAGACATAACTTATCTGAGTAAAGGCGCCAAACGGAAGCAAATTTTAAAACTTTGTCCATAGAGCTGTGCTTACATGGCACATCATAACAAACCATACATATACATATTAATAACTCTCATCAGAAAATATAGTAACATAAAGTTTTGTACAGACAGGATCATTCAAGTTTAGGTCAGCCAATCAAAAGTATATACAAAAATATCCAAAGTCCTCGACAACATGATAGAATAAAACAAGATAGCAAAAGGGCGAAGACGAGTCTCGCGCATGAGACGTAAGGGCTGACTCTTCAAAACCTTGGTTGTTCCACACAAACTTCACTGAGGCTGGGTTTGGACCTCCCTTGGCTCACCTACAGACACATGAATGAGCGTGAGTGAAAGCCCAATGAATAATATCAAATAAAGAAGTCACAAACGGTATTTAGAACAACGTGCTTCAAACGGACTTGGGCCCAATTCGTATTTCTATCTAGCTTATATATAAACATAGGTCAAGTGACTTCGGTTCCAAACACATCATACGGCCTCGGGCGGAACTCATTCATATAATTTATGTCGGACAGCCTCTGGCCCATTCATTTGTATCATACGGCCTCTGGCCCATTCATTCATGTCATATGGCCTCTGGCCCATTCATTCTTGTCATACGGCCTCTGGCCTATTCACTCATGTCATACAGCCTCTGGCCCATTTATTAATGTCATACGGTCTCTGGCTCATTCATTCATGTTATACGGTCTCTGGCCCATTCATTCATGTCATACGGCCTCTGGCCTATTCATTCATATCATACAACCTCTGGCCCATTCATTTATGTTAGATTATCATTCGAGTCAGACTATCATCCATGTCATATGGCCTCCGGCCCATTCATTCATAGCAAATGGCCTTAGGCCCAACCATATGGCTTTGCAAACATTTGTCCACAATTCAAATTAACAGACTCATAAAACTTAAAGAGAAATAAGTAATTGGACAAATAACATATTTCAAAATATCTTTATTAAGATATTACTCACAGTGATCGGCTGGGTGATTTGCCCTAGAGCTTGACCCTACATATTACATAACACATATGGGTCACAAACGATTCAATTCGTTCTTAATTCATACATCCCTCTTAGGTTTCTTTCTTATTCTTTTAATTCATTCATAATGCTCAATGCATGCCTAAGAGTACTTAGAAGTGAAAGAGAACGGAAAATGAAACACAGAACATCTTTACAAAATTTCTGAAATAGGGGTCCTCGCTCGAGCGTGAACTTCCCTGCTCGAGCTGGCCCATTAGGTCTGTAAAAGTTCTTGTTACCTCATTTATATGCTCAAGCATGAATTCGGACGCTCGAGCTGAAAGTCTCACTACATGGCTCCCCGCTTGAGCGTGAACTTCCCGGCTCGAGCGGACACCCATGTCTGCAAAACATCTGGGAGCTCATATTTCCAGCGCGAAGGGCGCCTTCCCCGCTCGAGCGGACATCCCAATTCTGGAAAATCCAGAATTGTTCTTGAGCTTCAAACTTGTATTCAAATCATCATATCTTGCATATTATGGCTCAAACTTCACATATACATGTACTAACATGATCCAACACCAAATTCATTACATTATGAAGCTGAATTTCACAAATTAATCACATGCATGTCCCAATTTACACCAAACTCATTTCCAACATAACAAATTCATGCATTCAAAACTCATACTCCTATGAATTGTGCATGCATGTGGAACATAACTTCTATTCTCAACTTAGATGATGAAGAGATGGTCAAAAATATGAGCTTCAACTAAAATCTCACATGGATTATACATTTTGTGCTCAAACATGCAAATTCAAAGCAATTTCACACATGCATGTGCATATTGACTTCCAATTCAACAAAACCAACTCAATTTCATCATAATCAATTCAATTCACATTCTTGATCACCATTCAACTTTGAATTCACAAAATTACAAACTAATATCCATGAAGTTACTCACCTAGAGGCCCAAATCTTCAAAACTATGGTTAATTCTTGAGTGTGTCTTAGAGATCACCAAGTTCCCTAGCCAAATCTCTACCTTGAACTTCCTCTCTCACTAAATTCGGCTCATCTCTCTCGCTCTAGAGCATAATTCAGCCAAATTGAATAAAAGAGAGGAGTTGAGTGTATAGTGCCCTTTTTATATAAGTCTCATTAATCACAATTATCAATATTAAATAATTTGAGCACTACACCATCAATTAAATCTAATTAATCTTATCCGAATCAATTTTCAATTAAATTTCACCGTAGGCTTTAAAAATTACGCTAATCACAATGGGGCAGTCAACTTCGGTTTCTTGGGCCGATAGGGCCTTCAATTTAAATTCCAAAGCAGATAATCAAACAGATATTCCTACGGTGAACAGATAGAAATTCAAAACCACATATTTCTACATAAATGGCACACAAAATCGTATCAAACACATAACCACATTCATAATAAGGACCAATTATCATAATACAGAACAGGGTTATCACAGTCTTCTCCCTTTTAGGAAGTTTGGTCCTCCAAACTTATTTTACCTTCGTCGGGAAACAAATGTGGATAGCATAGTCGCATTTCATCCTTTTTTTCCCATGTGGCATCCGTTCCATAGTGTTCTTTCCATTCCACTTTTACCATTGGGATGGACCACCTTCTCAATTGTTTCACATGCCAGTCAATGACTCGTTCCGGCCATTCGGCATACTCCATATTCTTATCCAGAGCTACCCGGTGATAGTCAATCGCATGAAACGGATCTCGAAGATAACCCCTCAACATTGACACATGAAACACATTACGGATTTGCTCAAACCCCGGTGGCAAGGAAGCTTTATAGGCGACTGGACCAAGCCTTTCTAGAATTTGAAATGGCCCAATGTAACGGGGCGACAAGTTACCCTTCTTTCCAAATCTGACTTGGCCCTTCAATGGAGTCATGCCAATAAACACGTGGTCACCAACCTCATACTCAAGAGGTCTTCTTCGAACATCTGTGTAATTCTTTTGTCGGTCCTGAGCTGTTTTGAGCCTCTGTTGAATGATTTTGATCTTCTCAGAAGTGTCTTGCACAATTTCAGGCCCAAGTAAAGCTCTATCCCTGACTTTTGTCCAACAAATTGGTGATCTACACCTTCTACCATACAAAGGCTCGTATGGTGCCATACCGACGCTGGAGTGGAAGCTGTTATTGTATGCAAACTCTGCTAGTGGCAAATAGTCTTCCCAACTCCCCTGAAAATCCAAGGCATACATCCTTAGCATATCTTCTAACGTCTGTATGGTCTGTTCTGGTTGCCCATCTGTCTGCGGATGGAATGCAGTGCTAAATCTCAGTTCTGTTCCCATAGCTTCCTGCAAACTCTTCCATAATGTAGATACAAATTTCAGATCTCTATCCGACACAATAGATACCGAAACTCCATGTAAACAGGCAATCTCATCAACGTATATTGTAGCCAATCTATAAGCATTAAATGTAATTCTAACTGGTAGAAAATGTACAGATTTAGTCAGTCTATCAACTATAACCCAAATAGAATCCATACCTCGAGGGGTCCGAGGTAGGCCAACAACAAAATCCATAGTCATATGCTCTCACTTCCATTCAGGAATAGGGAGGGGTTGAAGTAGACCGCCCGGTTTCTGATGTTCTGCTTTAACTTGCTGACATTGAAGACATTTGGACACATATTTTGCAATCTCTTTCTGCATTTTAGGGCACCAATAGCTTTGTTTCAGATCCCGATACATTTTATTGTTAGCATAGCAAACACTGATTTGTGGGCTTCATCTAGAACCCTTTTCTTTAGTTCTGAAATATCTGGGATACACATTGGGTTTCGGAATCTCAACACTTCGCCTTCAATGCTATACTCTGCTTTCGGACTTGTCTCAAATTCATCAATCACTTTCTTGAGAAATTCATCCTCTTTTTATTTCTGTTTAGTTTCATCAATGATTGCCGGTTCGGCTGAAATAGCGGCTATCAATCCGCCCTGTTCACGCATTACCACTTCAATTTCAGACTTCTCGAAATCTTGCAAGATCTCTTTCTATTCAGTAAGCAAACAAGCCATACTCCCCATTGATTTTCCACTCAAGGCATCAGCCACTATATTAGCTTTCTCGTGGTGATACTGAATCTCAAAATCATAGTCTTTCAGTAGTTCGAGCCATCTCCTCTATCGCATGTTCAACTCCTTCTGTGTAAAGAAGTATTTCAGACTTTTGTGATCCGTGTAGACTTCACACTTTGTCCCATACAAATTATGTCGCCAGATTTTCAAAGCAAAGACAACAACGGCCAATTCTAAATCATGTGTCGGGTAGTTCTTCTCATGTGGCCTCAACTGTCGAGAGGCGTAGGCAATTACCCTTCCGTTCTGCATTAGCGCACAACCCAAACCTTTATAAGATGCATCATCGAAAATTACAAAGTTTTCCGTACCTGTGGGCAATGTCAATACTAGTGCAGTGGTCAGTCTTGTCTTTAATTCCTGAAAAGTCGATTCTCTTTCATCATTCCATTCAAATGGTTGCCCTTTGCGTGTCAGTTGGGTAAGAGGTATAGCGATCCTTGAAAAGTCTTTCACAAACCTCCTGGCTAAGCCCATGAAACTGTGGACCTCGGTTACATTTGTCGGTGTAGGCCAATTCACAATTGCCTCGATTTTCTGTGAGTCTACTAAAATCCCTCTTTGTTGATAACATGCCCTAAGAAAACAACTTCATCCAACCAGAATTCACATTTCTTTAGTTTAGCAAATAATTTCTTTTCCTTAAGTATTTGCACGACAGTTCTCAAATGATTTTCATGTTCAAGTCAGTTCTTGGAGTATATCAAAACGTCATTAATAAAAACCACAACAAATTCGTCAAGGTTGGTTTTGAAAATTCAGTTCATTAAGTCCATAAATGCTGCCGGAGCATTAGTTACTTCAAAAGGCATAACAAGAAATTCAAAATGTCCATATCTCGTTCTAAATGTTGTTTTCTTAACATCCTCTGCCTTTACTTTCTACTAGTGGTACCCGAATCTCAAATCACTTTTGGAAAACACCTGTGATCCCTGCAACTGGTCAAATAAATCATCAATACAGGGTAAAGGGTATTTATTCTTTATTGTCACCTTGTTCAGTTCTCAATAGTCAATACACTGGCACAAGGTTCCATCTTTCTTTTTCACAAATAACACCGGTGCACCCCATGGTGAAGTACTAGGTCAGATAAACCCTTTGTCAAGTAGGTCTTGCAACTGTTCTTTCAGTTCTTTCATTTTAGCAGTAGCCATTCTGTAGGGAGTTTTCGAAATAGGCTGGGTGCCTGGCATAATCTCAATTGTAAACTCTATCACCTTGTCTACCAATTCCCCTGGTAATTCATTTGGAAACACATCTAGAAATTCTCTAACAATAGGGATATTATTCAATTCAACATCTACAGATTGTTCAGACAACACATAATACAAATAACCCTGGCACCCTTTCCTGATCAGTTTACATGCCTTCATTGCAGATACTAAATAAGGTGGAGGTACTACCCCGTTACCCACAAACACAATTTCCTCCTGTTCTCGTGATCTAAACACAACTCGTTTTGTCACGTAGTCAATGGTGACACAATATTTAGTTAACCAATCCATGCCCAAAATTATGTCAAAGTGCCTAAAGTTCAAGGGAAACAAATCCACATATAGAATGGCATTCCCAACACACATGTCGCAAAAAAGATATACAAATTCACACAACACAGATTCCTCGGATGGAGCAGATACACATCGCAGATATGGCAATAATTCTAGAGGTCTACTCAGTCTAGATGCAAATGCACATGTCACAAAAGAGTGCATTGATCCAGAGTCAATTAACACAAAAGCATCCTGATTACATATAGAAATAGTACCTGAGACAACTGCGTTGGCATTTCGTGTATCGCCCAGAACAAGCGCAAAAACTCTCCCATGTCTCACAGTATCTCCGGTGGTAGTAGATCTCATAGTATTTCCCGGCTTCGGGATCGATGCAGTTGAGCTAGCAGCTAGCTTTCCACTATTTTGATTACAATCTCTGGCCATATGTCCTTGTTTACCACATTTAAAATAGGCTCCTGACACACAGTAACAAACCCCGCGATGCCTTTTACTACAAATATTACACATTGGGGATGTATCTCGAAAAGAATTAGAAGCACTCGAGGAGCCCGTATTTTGCTTCTTCAAAAATTTCTTCTTCGTAAAGAAGCCTTGTCGTTTGTTGCCTTTCCAGCCGGTTGCTGGTTTAGTTTGTCTAGCTATATTAGCTTCTGATATTATGGCCCTGTCTAGCACCCCAATATAGGTTTCCAGCTTCAAGACATTCACCCTTTTTAAAATGTCGCTTCAAAGCCCACCTTCAAAATGCCTCGCTGTCTTATAATCAGTATCAATCACATGTGGTGCAAACCTGGCCAATTCAGTGAATTTGGCCTCATACTCAGCTACAGTCATACTGTCCTGCCTAAGTTCCATGAACTCCGATACTTTCCTGTCACGGACACATTGAGGGAAGTACTTATCATAGAAAACTTCTAGGAATTTCGCCCAGTCAACATATTTATGATTTTCACACATTAACATCCACCATCTTCTTGCTTCGTCTTCTACCACGAAGGTGGCTAGAAGCACTTTCTGTGTCTCCGAACAAGGGAACACTTCAAATAGCTTTTCGATGCCGAGGACCCATGCTTTGGCTTTTAACGGATCTAATCCCCCATGGAACTGTGGTGGTTTCATTTTCTTAACCTCTTTGGTGAAAGCTATTACTCGGTCATCATTCTGATTATCTGGGATGGGTGGTGCCGGAGGTAGAGGTGGAGGATGTGGTTGCTGCCACTGTTGTTGCCACTCTTGTTGTTGTCTCAAGTTTTCTGCCATTTCCTGAATCGATCTTTCCATCCTATCCATTCTGGTAGTAGAGGACTCTTCTATCTCATCACCTCTTGTTCTCACCATCTGATTAGACTTGCATTATACATTATAAAAAGATTCATAGGTATGCATGGACTAAAGATCATACATATTCATATAATTTGCAAGACAAGCAAATCACTAACTTGTAACACATAATCGTTCATATTAAAACATTTAAGCATATTCTTGATGCATTTAGATTCATACTTATCACATTAATGCATTCTAGATCTTTTCTAGACGCTTATTACTCATTTGGACAAGTGTGTGAGTTAGTAACTCATGCTCTGATACCACTCTATCATGACCCGAACCCGCCCCCATGGGTTAAGGATATAACCAGCTAGTAATCCTGAGATTTCCTACTGCCTCAATCCAGACCAGACATAACTCATCAGAGTAAAGGGGCCAAACGGAAGCAAATTTTAAAACTTTGTCCATAGAGCTGTGCTTACATGGCACATCATAACAAACCATACATATACATATTAATAACTCTCATCAAAAAATACAGTAACATAAAGTTCTATACAGACAGGATCATTCAAGTTTAGGTCAGCCAATCAAAAGTATATACAAACGTATCCAAAGTCCTCGCCAACATGACAAAATAAAACAGGATAGCAAAAGGGCAAAGACAAGTCTCGTGCGGGAGATGTAAGGGCTGACTCTTCAAAACCTTGGTTGTTCCACACAAACTTCACTGAGGCTGGGTTTGGACCTCCCTTGGCTCACCTACAGACACATGAATGAGCGTGAGCGAAAGCCCAATGAATAATATCAAATAAAGAAGTCAGAAATGGTATTTAGAACAACGTGCTTCAAACGGCCTTGGGCCCAATTCGTATTTCTATCTAACTTATATATAAACATAGGTCAAGTGACTGCGGTTCCAAACACATCATACGGCCTCGGGCGCAACTCATTCGTATCATTTATGTCGGACGGCCCCTGGCCCATTCAATTGTACCATACGGCCTCTGGCCCATTCATTCATGTCATACGGCCTCTGGCCCATTCATTCTTGTCATACGGCCTCTGGCCCATTCACTCATTTCATACAGCCTCTGGCCCATTCATTCATGTCATATGGCCTCTGGCCCATTCATTTATGTCAGACTATCATTCGAGTCAGACAATCATCCATGTCATACGGCCTCTGGTCCATTCATTCATAGCAAACGGCCTTAGGCCCATTAATTCATAGCAAATGGCCTTAGGCCCATTCATTCATAGCAAACGGCCTTAGGTCCAACCACATGGCATAGCAAACATTTGTCCACAATTCAAATCAACAGACTCATAAAACTTATAGCGGAATAAGTAATTGGACAAATAACATATTTCAAAATAACTTGATTAAGATGTTACTCACAGTGATCGGCTGGGTGATTTGCTCTAGAGCTTGACCTTACACATTACATAACACATATGGGTCACAAACGATTCAATCTGTTCTTAGTTCATACATCCCTCTTAGGCTTCTTTCTTATTCTTTTAATTCATTCATAATGCTCAATGCATACCTAAAAGTACTTAGAAGTGAAAGAGAACGAAAAATGAAACACATAACATATTTACAAAATTTCTGAAACCGGGGTCCCCGCTCGAGCGTGGACTTCCTCGCTCGAGCGGACCCATTAGGTCTGCTAAAGTTCTGGTTACCTCATTTTTATGCTCGAGCGTGAATTCGATCGCTTGAGCTGAAAGTCTCACTACATGGCTCCCCGCTCGAGCGTGAACTTCCCGCTCGAGCAGACACCCATGTCTACAAAACTTCTCGGAGCTCTTATTTCCAGCTCGAGCGGCGCCTTCCCCACTCGAGCGAACATCCCAAATTCTGGAAAATCCATAATTGTTCTTGAGCTTCAAACTTGTATTCAAATCATCATATCGTGCATATTATGGCTCAAACTTCACATATACATGTACTAACATGATCCAACACCAAATTCATTACATTATGAAGCTCAATTTCACAAATTAATCACATGAATGTCCCAATTTACACCAAACTCATTTCCAACATAACAAATTCATGCATTCAAAATTCATACTCTTATGAATTGTACATGCATGTGGAACACAACTTCTATTCTCAACTTACATGATGTAGAGATGGTCAAAAATATGACCTTCAACTAAAATCTCACATAGATTATACATTTTGTGCTCAAACATGCAAATTCAAAGCAATTTCTCACATGCATGTGCATATTGACTTCCAATTCAACAAAACCAACTCAATTTCATCATAATCAATTCAATTCATGTTCTTGATCATCATTCAACTTTGAATTCACAAAATTACAAACTAATATCCATGAATTTACTCACCTAGAGGCCCAAATCTTCCAAACTATGGTTAATTCTTGAGTGTCTTCAAGATTGCCAAGTTCCCTAGCCAAATCTCTACCTTGAGCCTCCTCTCTCACTAAATTCGGGTCCTCTCTCTCTCTAGAGCGTAATTCAGCCAAATTGAATAAAAGAGAGGAGTTGAGTGTATAGTGCTCTTTTTATATAAGTCCCATTAATCACAATTATCAATATTAAATAATTTGAGCACTACACCATCAATTAAATCTAATTAATCTAATCCAAATTAATTTTCAATTAAGTTTCACCGTAGGCTCTAAAAATTACGCTAATCACAATGGCACAGTCAATTTCGATTTCTAGGGCCGATAGGGCCTTCAATTTAAATTCCAAAGCAGATAATCAAACAGATATTCCTACGGTGAACAGATAGAAATTCAAAACCACATATTTTCACATAAATGGCGCACAAAATCATATCAAACACATAACCACATTCATAATAAGAACTAATTAGTATAATACGGAACAGGGTTATCACACCTCTGGTCCTCCTGAAGTGATTGAAGGGTTGAAAATTTGTGTCTTGTTCTGTTTCAGATGCGTTCTGTTGTTCGATTTTACTCGTTTTGTTGAAATTGCTTCATTTATCGAGTTGTTGTGATTTGTTTAGCGGGTTGTTGCTCTTTGTTTATCGAGTTGTTGTGATTCGTTATCGAATTGTTCTTTAAGTTGTTTTGTTTGTTGTGTTGGTTCACTACCTGACTTGGCAATACACAAATGTTCAATTTCCATCAATCTCATTTTTATGCAAAACGGTACAATGCGATGCTTAGAATACAAATGCAACACTTTTTCAATCAACAAGTTGTTTTCATTCCATCATGGTTTCTCTTTACAAAAGTACAAAGTTTTAAAGAAAATAAAACTGCCTAAGGCTGTACAATATGTCAATACTACTAGCAAAAAAAGAAATAAAGCAAAAAAGCAAAGCATCTGAATCGGTGCCATCTAGCTCAGGATTGAGAGGCCCTCTTCGTCCTGTTCCTCGGCTCAACAGACTCTGTACCATCGCCGTCAGCACCGCTAGCTGAACCAGAGCTGCCATCCACAGAGCCTCCCTTAGCATCATTACCACCCTCAGATGTCTCTGACTGAGGATTCGCTAGCTCCCCCTCCTCACGAGACTCATCATCACGTCTGACAGGCGCCCGATGTCTCCCTCAGCTGCGTGCTGGAGTCCCTCTCTTTGTTGCTCGGGAAGGCTCAGAGGGTCCTGCTTGCAAGGGTGTGACCTAAAAAGACAATTTGAATACATCAACTGCAGTATATGTATCAAATGCAAGTATGTTGTGCAAAGTATATGTAGAAATCAGATATAATATGCGCATGCAGTATGTTGTGCCAGATATGATCTATGCATACATTGAATCAGTGCAATGAAGTGTTCAGTTTCGGCATGTCACCCGAAGTATGATAAATGCAAGGAAATTGAAAAGTACCGAAATGCCATGGGAATGCAGCATTGTCTCCCTCCGCAAGACCATACCCTCAAGTGAGGCCATCGCCTCGAGCAACCCTTCAGCATATCCTACGGAGGGCTGCAAATGCAAGATGAAGCCATGAGTGAATGAATGTCTAAGTATCTGAGTGATAAGTGAAAGTTGTAATGCATACCGGTGCTGAGTCAGAAGCCCTGACATATCGATGATCTAGCAATGTGGGCTCAAGTGGAATCTGATAAGGTGTCCCATACCGCCAACTTGTCAGCTCCGTCGGAGGATCTGGCCATCCAGCACGCTGCCTAGTGGGAGGCATCCCACTAGCCCTACCTCTCGATGCACTGGCCCTACTCGTCGAGGGAACGTCTGCAACTCGGGCACTGCTCGATGAGGGAATGTCAACAGCTCTCCTCATAGGGACACGAATACCTGTCAATGGGGACATCAGATATGTATGAAGGTATGTCGTGTACTCCCCCTCCTCGAGGAAAAGAACTGCGCCAGCACCCTACATGAGGTCGCTAACCTCCCGGGGGGAGAAACTCTCTGTGGTGCGCATGTCTGATAGAGGCGATAAAGGGATTACCTGAAGGGGATCGCCCACTGTCTAGCGTATGAAGCCCTCTCCAAGAAACCATGCTCTACCAACCAGTCCCTCAAACAAAATCCGATACCGGGAAGTGGCCCATGCCCCGGCAAACTGGAATCGAGAGAACCCTGGCATCGCTATCCAAGGCTGCCAAGTGATCTGCGGATAGCAAGTGCATGAATTGATTATTTACCATTAGATATGCAAAATGAATTAAAGCTGAAAGCATAAAGAACTGAGAGTTCTAGATTACCTCGGTCGCCCGCACCATGTCGAAGTAATGTCGGAGGTATGGTAAAGTCTCCTGGGGCCTCGGCAGGCATCTCCCATCATATCGACGTGAATAAGGAATCTCGAGAGGTGCCTCAACCTCAAGTTCAGGGGCTAGCACCGGGAAATAGGCATACATCCATAACTGTGGAAAAGCTAGATAATGGCAGTGAGAATACAGAATACACAGATGATATGGAAAGCAGAACATGTGTGCAATGCAAAATGCAGCAAATACAAGAGATGTAGTAAGCAAGAAAATGCAAAGTAGAAGGTATAGCAGGAACTGTAAAGTTGAAAAGTAAGGCATACCTCCCAGGCTCTCCAATAGCCCCCTACTGTCACCCCGCTCCTACGGGAGACCGAACTCATATAGGAATAGAGGGTGGCAAGGCCAGCACCGCCCAATCATAATCCCGGACCTGGGATAGGTCTACCAGAGCACTAAAAAGATATAGCTCGATCGTGTTCGACCTGTCAGCAAATAGTGTGGTGCCGAGGAGGTACATCAAGAATCCGCAGGCATACTGCTCTATGTCCTCGACAGTTATGGGCTCGGTCCCTCTGAAGTGGTCCGAGAACCATGTGTACCTGACTATGCAGGATTGGAAGATGGGTGGGGGTGCTCCCAATAGGTAAATCCAGGCTGCCTCTCACTCCCCCATGTCTGGATCACAGAATCGGCCGACCTCCCACATCGAGACCTGTCAGCATAGAGAAATCATATGGGGTCATCGTCATGTCCCCAGTGGCAGAAAAATGGAAAGAGTTGGTGGTATCCCACCACCACTCCACCAATGCACCCAAAGCGGTCCTACTCGCCGTCAGATGCGAGAGCCTTGTACAAAATAGGTCGAAGCTTGCCTCGTCAACAATATGTCGGATGCCGTCTGGGAGGTCTGAGTACCACTCTCTCGTAGAGGTCGATCCATACCCTCGAGTGAAGCGAGAGACCACCTGTATTCAGAATGAACAGAATGCGGTGTGTAAACTGTGTGTAGAATAAGCAGAAGGCTGTGTGTAAGCTATGTGCAAAATGAGCAAAAGGCTGTGTGTAAGCGGTGTGCAGAATGAGCAGAAGGCTGTGTGTAAGTTGTGTTCAGAATGAATAGAGTGCTGTGTGTAAGCTGTGTTTAGAATGACCAGAGTTTTGTATGTGAGCTGTGTTCAGTATGAGCAGATGAAATACAGTGCAAAAGTACAAATTACGCGAGAAATGTAAAGTACATTGCAAAAAATGTAAAAGTGTGGAGCGTACCCCGGGTGCATCATGGGACAGGTGGGACTCAGGCTCCCGTAGTATCAGGTCCGCAGGTGCACGTCGTGCAAAGTCTGTAAACTAACGAACAGTACTCAGTGGTAGTACGTGCTCCTGAGGGCAGTACCTCTCCAGGTCGAAAGGCCGAATCCTCGGCGGCAATGGCATGATGTCAGGCTCGTCCTGTACTCTCGGGGAACCCCCATCATGTGGAATATGGCCCGCCATCTGAAAGGAAGTTGAAAAGTAGCAAAAATGAGCAAAATGAGCAAAATTGCCAAAAGTCAACAAAAGTTGCCAAAAGTCAACAAAAGTCAACTCTCGGGAAGAGAAAAAGTCAAAGAAAGTCAAAACCCGGGAAGGGGTGCCAAACTCAAGATAAGTTCAAGAGAAACATACCTCAAATGGTGAAAATGGAGAAAGAAGCCCGAAAACAAATTCTGTTCGGTTCAAAATGAAGGAAATCGGAAGATTTTAGTGAATCAACTTTGTGGGGCATTGGAAAACATGTGCAAAGCCCGGATCTAAGAGAGAAAAGGGTCTAGGAAGGAAGCGAAGTGAATTTCGGCCTTGAGGATGTGAGCAAATGTGTTTTGGAGTTGTGGTCTTATAGAACTGAGTGTTAAAAGGCAAAACTGCCCCGAAATCTTGTAAACTGACCGACCGGCCAGGTTTTGTGGCCGATCGGCCACTTGAGTGGCCTAGAACCTTGAAAAGTGGACGACAGGTCCTCGGGGTGGCCTACAGGTGTTCATGGTCCTCCCTGTGTGTTTTTATGTTGTCTGGAGTCCTTGGCCCTCGAGAAAGTGCAGGAAAAGTTCACTTTTCGGCTCAAAATGTCCCCGCGAGAGCTTCGATTCACGTCTTTGATGCACAACTCATTGTCAATCTTCAAGAGCAAGGTGTATCCTTTTTTAAGTATATTGTCACCCCTCTGAGAGGTAAATTGGAGGTTGCGTTTGAATTGGTCTCGTTAAGGCGTGTATTTCCTTATTCGACATTTTACTTCAAACATGCTATTGATGTTACATCAGAAGTGCATTGTTGTTGTGCACAGAATGTGTATGCACGTTTCACTTGCATTGTTATGCACCGTTTCACTCGCGTTGTTTTGCACTGTTCTACCTGCATTGTTATGCACTTTTCATTTGCATTGTTGTGTACCTTTTCACTCGCATTGTTATGTACGGTTCACTTGCATTGTTATGCACCTCTTCACTTTGTGGGCCCATCTTCAGGCATTCTCGA
>NW_021025707.1:432090-447109 GCF_004153795.1 Camellia sinensis | reverse complement strand
CTTTGCATTTTGCCCCTGCCTGCGGGCACATCTCTGTCTATCTTGTATGTTTGTCTGAGTCTTCGGCCTTGTCAAAAATGGGTCATCTCTAGGCTTTAACATTCACTCCCGTCATTTTATGACTTCCGAGTTCTGTCAAAGAGGGGCAACTGTAGACACCCCATTTTTGACCGACCTTAAGACTCAGACGTCATCATTTGTGCAGGCGATGATCGCGCATGTTTGTGCTCGTTTTGAGTTTCCGGGGCTTTCGGCTGAGTGCCCTGTCTCAGGACCTCTTAACTCTCTTTTTCTTGGTTTGTTTTTGGACCATGTCTTGGTGCCTTTGCCTAGAGGGAGAGAGAAGCCTGTAGGCCACTTTTTGTAGCTGTAGGCTACTTTTTTCTCTTGTAGGCCACTTGCGGTGGCCGGTAGGCTAGTTTCGGGGGCTTTCGGTCAAGCGCCTTGTCTCGGGGCCTCTTGGATCTCTTCCTTTTGGCTTGTTTTTGTGCCATACCTTGTTACCCCTTGCCTTGAGGGAGGGGAGAGGCTGTCGGCCACCTTTTGTGGTTGTAGGCCACTTTTTCTCCCTGTAGGCCACTTTAAGTGGCTGGTAGGCCAGTGGCAGTGGCCGACGGCCATTTTCTTGCTTTGGCAGATATTTTTATTGCCAGTTGTGCCAACTATTTGGCGCAGAAGGCATCCTCCATACACCTATATGGAGGGATTGCACTAAGCTTCTAGCTTGTCCAACAAGCTTGAGACTTGGATTTCTATAAGAGGGAGGCTTTCTCTCCCTTTTCTAGGGTTTAGAAATTTTGAAAAGAAAAAAGTTTACTCTCTCTATATTCCTCTCTCTCTATATATATATATATATATATTTGTGCCTTAAAGTGTTGTTTCTTCATACTTTTGCACACAAACACCTACTCAAACACCTTCCTCTTGTTGCTGAGGTACTTGGAAGCTTTAGTTGAGTGGTTTTAAGCTGGTTTTTGACTCAGAGTTTGCTATTTTGCTGTGGTTCTTCAAGGGTGAGTAGTTACCCTCTTTAAGCTTTGTTTTGCTTAAGTGTTTGGCCATCATTGCATGCCCTTTTAGGTCTTACTCTCAACTGCAAAAACTCTTGTTTCTAAGTGTTTAAGATGTTTGTTTGAGGCCTTGTTTGAGTTAGGGGTTGTCTACCCCCTTTTGTGCCTTTTTTTGCTTTGTTTTGAGCTATCCTTTAAGACCTTTGAGCTCATCTTTATTTGGCCTTTTCACCACTGAATTCCAGAGGAATTTCAGTGGTGGAAAGTGTGTTTTAAGACGTAAAATCGATGGGGGTGGTCCCCTCTTTTGTACTTTGTTTGCATGTGTTGTTGGCTTAACACTTTGGCATGTTTTTCTACCTTCTTGAGGCTCTATCTTAGCATGTTTTAGGCCTTATTCTAGCATGACATAACTCTATTTTGGGTTGGTTTGGTTGCCTCTTGCATGTTTCACACACTTGTAGTGCAATCTTGCATGCTAACCTAGCTCACTTGATGTTTTGGCCCATCATTTTAGCATGTTTTGGCTCTGCTCCAGCAAGCTTTTACTCATGTTTAGCCATGCTTAAGCTCTGTTTTAAGTGTTTTGGTCATTCATTCCTTGCTTTGTATAGCCATAGTGCAATCTTGCTCACTAGCTTTGAGTTTCAAAGTCTCTAGCATGCTTTACTTGAGTTGTTTGCATGCTTTGGCCTCACCTCTCACATGATTTCAATGCATGTAGTGTAGAAATACTCTCACATGTTTCACTCTTTCAATGCTTTTGGAGAGTTGTGCCTTATATCTTGATAATGGGCTAATTTGTATGCATGCTTGCCTAAGCTTTTGGGCAACCATCTCAGCATGTTTTTGACCTTATTTTGCCATGTTAGAACTCTGATTTTGGTCGATGGTGTCACCTCTTGCTTGGTTTTGGTACTTGTAGTGTAATCCCACTCATTAGCCTTGCATGCTTAGTGTTTTGGCTTACCATTCTAGCTTGTTTTGGCTACACTCCATCATGTTTCTAGCATTGTTTTGACATGCCTTAAGATTGTTTTGAGTGATCTTGGTCCATTGAGGCTTGCTTGATATGGCTATGGTGCAAGTGCCTTAGCTAGTCTTGAGTTTTGAGCACCTTAGCATGCCATACTTGTGTTGTTTGCATGATATTGCATCTTTTGGTATGCAATTTCAGTGCCTACATCTCTGTCATACTCTCTTGTTTATCACTCCTTCATTGTGTTTGAAAGTTGTGTTTAATGCCTAGCTTGCAAGCCAATGCACAAGCATGTTGTTGTAGCTTTTGGTGCTTCATTTCCAGCATGATTGTGCCATTGTTTTGGCATGATGTAAGTTTGTCCATGTGTGGTTTGACCATTTGAGCATTGTAGTGCATGCCTCATGTGTAATACACTTCACTTGCTTTGATGCCTTAGCTTCTAAACATGCCATGCATGCATTGCTTATATGATAGAGCCTTGTGCACGCCACTCTAGCATTGATAGATAAGCATGTTGTTTGCATGTGTGGTGCATTGCATGTGTTTGGATCGGACGTTAATCCAAACACGAGAAATGAAGGACATTTCGTACTTGAAGTGACGAAACGTGCCTCATTTCTTAGTCGTCGCCCCCCTTGATTGTGCATGATAGGGTGGAGGCCTCTCGAGTCTTATGTGTTACTTGTGCATTCATTAACTTGTACAAACTCAGCTTCTCGACAATGGTGCATTGCGATGCTCGGTTGGTGGCCCGAAAGGCAAGTACCGCACTCCTTTGAGCTTGAGAAATGATAAGGAGGGTGGTTGTACACACATGCCCTGCAAATGCCTTGCTTTGCCCTTGTTGAACTCTGTTTGCAGCAAAATGGAAGTGTGCAGAAGCAATTGGCCGACCGGCCACAGGAAGTGGCCTACAGCCTACTTAAGTGGCCTACAACCTCCCCTGGTGGCCGACAGTCCACCAGCTTGAAGATGGTTCAAGGTTGTTCTGGTTCTGGAGCAGAAGCAGTCTGGGAATTGGTTTGGTGTTCAAAATAAAAGCGAACGCACACAGAGGCAACCGGTGGCAAGGCGACGAGATTTCGAGAAGAAGCAACCGAGCATGCATACATTCCTCGGCCCGAGGCTCCTTTTAATTGCTTTGATTGTCTAGTTAATTCGTCAGTTTTGTACTTAATCAGTTAAAGTACTTAGCTAATCGATTTGTGTTGTAATAACTAATTAGTTAGTTGTTAACTAGAGTAGTTAATTTGTTTTGTTTTGTAATAAGTAGCTTAGCTTAGCCGATTTATTTGGACCCTCCGTCGAGAGGGCACAATGTTGTAATAAGTGTGTGCATGTGTGTGATTGTCTTCCAACCCCACGTCTTTCTCCCTTTTATTTACCAACTTTTGATGATTAGTTTTAGGGCATGTTTCAATTAGCATACTTATGCTTTGCATGCGTGCATCATTCATTCGTATTGCATGCACCGGGCTCGGCATATCATTCAAACTGCATTGTATTTCAATACTGACTTGAATATGTGTTTGAAAGCATGTTACCGAGTGTTGCATTCGTATGCCATTCTAGATAGCCAAGCCTATTTTAGTTGCATCTTCGCATGTGTTGCATTAGGCATCTTAACATAGCTAGGATCGTACATGATTACTAACTAGCTTTTGTTTTGGCTCGGAGTACACTGTAAGTGTTTATGCTTTAGCATCCTTGCATGAGTGGTGTTGCCATGACAGCATGCTTGCCATGAGGCTATTTGCTTAACTGATATAATTGCATGAATGCCTGTGGATGAAGGCTTCATTGCTTGAATTGAAACAATTCATCGAAATGTGAGTTTTGAGCCCACTTGAAGTGGCAAATCATCATGTTTTAAGCCCACCTTGTTTGGTGGCAAATCCGCACTTTAGCCTACTTGCAAGTAGCAATTCCAAACCATTTTCGAAAAACAAACATGAAATGTTTTGTTCCAAATTGATTGATTTAGTCTATACTTGTGTGTTGTGCATATCATATAGTAAAGTTAGCTAATAAACCGGAATAAGAACGCATGTGTTTTCAAAAACAACATATCATGTTAATAGAGGCCGACCTTTGATCGGGTGAGCGGGGGTGCTCATTTCAGGACCTTCCCCTCTCGTACCCAAGTTCCCGAGCTGAGGCAACTTTGGTGATGACGGACACGTGGCCTTAGGCACGAGTCAGGGTTTCCTAAATTTTCTAAAAAAAAAATATTTAGGTAGCGACTCTGAAATCTGGCAAAACAATCCATGTTTGGCGCTTTTTGATCAAAATTGATTTTTCAAAACCAATTGCTAGATTTGGACTCTTTGGTGATTTATCAGTCTTACATTGTACTTTGTGAGATTAGATTCAGAACCGTGACAGGAGTCCAAACTGTAGTAGCTATGAACCCAATTCGCGCCCTCGCGCGCGGAGCGTGTTCGGGCGGTCTACACTCGTACCTTAGCTATTATCAATAGTTACCCATGGAAAGAGATGACTTACCCATCCAACAGAATGCTTTTATTATTTACGGGGGATAGATTAATTTCCATGATTCAACAAAACAATCACCAAAGGAAAGAGTAGATCACTACATCAAGGATTTGGCAATACAAGCCCTCACATTGGAACAACAACGCCATTACCCATATGATGAACAGTTCAAAGTTTTCAAAGAATGCGAAAGATTAACGCATTTCCTTAGTCATTAATCGAGGAGGAATTCGATTAAAAACACTACTATTTGAAGAAGACTAAGGACAGAATGGGAAAGAACTTGAGTGGAGAAGATGATCTGAATGATTAAAAATACGTTAGTAGCACTAGGATACAATTGTCCACAACATTTCGAGACATGAAGAATGGCTAAATTCGAGGACGAAATTTATTTAAGGGGGATAGATTGTGAGACCCCTAACTTTTGTAAACCCTATTAAGTCCCCAAATTTTGAGTTATTATAATAAATCCATTAGTTCTCCGTTTATTCACAAATATAACCCTAGAATCAAAAACGAATCGTGAATAAACCCGTACAAAACCAAATCGAACCCGATAGTGTTAGTAATCATTTTTACACACTAGTATTGATTATTTAACTATGAGGCCCCTGACCTTTGTAATTTTATTAAGACCCTTACTTTTGAATTATTTCAATATAAACCCTCAATCCCTTGTTTATTTCCAATTTTAGCTGTAGAGCCGAAAACGCACGCCAACAGAAAACTCGCCAGCCTTGATTGAACCCGACAACTTAGGGATCCTTCCAAAATCCTAATAATACTAATTAAATTAATCCCCTAACTATATTTTCCAATCAAAAATCCTTTGCTTTCAGTTCTCATTACGAATCGCCCTTTAATTTGAAATAAAGAAATTTTAACCGAATTGAAGTTCCAAATCCTAATTAAATTAAATACCACACTTAAATAAATGTTCCTATACATGAATTAAACCCAAAAGCCCTCACATTTTAAGTAAATCGCTAATTGACCCCAAACAAGTAACCATTATATACACTTGTACCCTAAAATCTATTTTTATACACCATACTTTACAATTTCCAATATTTGTACACAAGAAAATAATAAACTAAGTCCCTCAAATCACCATCATATGGCTGGCCGTACCTACATAGATACAATGAGTGTACATTTGAGACAAACTTGCATAATTTAAGAGAAATCTTTGACTTTGGTTATAAACTTATATATATAAATGTATATTGCAATTGCACATAAAATAAATAAATAAAATCTCTCCAAATCTTTATCTTGGCCAACCATCATACCCCCTCCCCCCTGCTAGGCTATAATGAGAATCAAATCATATATATGTTTATACCATAATCTAGTCTTGTCTACAAATATCACATCAAATTGTATACACAATTTCCCAAATCTAGAATGGGCCAACCACCCCTTTTCCCTAAGATACTATAGGATTTTATAGGATTTATTTAGTACAAACAAATCCCTTGAAATCTTGAAGCAATAATGACTTTGGTACCTATATAGATTTGCTCTATATATGTATGTACTTCTAACTAGAATGTATTTAAATTAGCCCTAAACCTAACTAGATCATAATTAAATACATAATTAAGGTTCTAATCTTCCCTCATTCCATTACATTTAAACTAAATCAAGGCACTATTCAATTGAATTGGAACCAATGGGCATTTGGGACTTTTCACACCAAATTCTCTATAAATATACCATTCATCCCCATTTTTTGAGCACATATACACACCCACACCCACACCCACACCCACACTATATTCAAGTGAGAGAAGAGAGAGGGAAGGGTGAGCTTGGTGGAAGATAGGAGAAGAAGTTTGCTAGCGATTCCAACAACCCTCAAGTAAGCCACAACACAACTCTCTTTTCCATTTTCCTTTTTCAAATACATGTTATTAGAAGTTTAAAATGGTATTTTTAGATGTGTTATAATGGTATTCTTGTGTTAAAAATGAAAGGAGTTGAGCTTTGATTCTACCTTTCTTCTATTTTTCTTAATCGGTATAAGACTACATTTTTCCTTATCAATCTCTCAAAATTTTCAAAGGCACACCTTCACCTTAAATTTCTGAGTTTAATACATATTATTTAGCATGCTTTCATCACAAGATAAGTGGAAAATTTCCCCTAGCTGACCTCTTTTCTCACTAACTTTCTATTTTCAAGAACTGTGCCAGAAAAATCTATTTTGCAGCCACCTTATAAAAATTGTAAAAAAATGTATAAAAATATTCTGGACCTCCATTTTATGTCAAAATCTTTATTAAGGGGTTATCTTTCATGGAAAATTGGTTTCATTAAAAACGAGTGACCGGTTTGTGAAAAAATCTGATTTTCGTAACGGTCAACGAATCTAGACAGAGCTGGAGTATTTCTGAAATAATTACAAATCTAGAAAAGCTATTCCATTTTCAAAAAATTTTCTGAAAACTAAATAAAATTCCCCACAAACCATAGGAAGGCCGGGCTCTGGAAAAATCTGAAATAGCCCTTTTGAGTATAATCTTTAGGTAGTACTGAATCTGGAAATTCTGTTTTCATTAGTGTTTTATGCTCTTGTGTTCATGAATATGCTTATTAATTTATGATCATGTCTCGATATGATATTTCACATGTCATAGGTTTATGTATTTTATTTTAATCCTTCGATGGTGCTCACCCTTATGCAAATCTGGAAATTATATTCATGTGCGAATTTATTCCCTTAACTACTTGAATGTGCCTAGAGCTACTTGTGCCTATCTTTATATGTGAATCTCATGTGTTGTAACCTTATTTCCTTCTATTTGTTCTATTTAGTTGTTCAAACTTGTGCAATAGATGTTGTTTCAAGAGCATGTCCTAACTCTGACTTAAATTATCTAACTCAAACAGGAAACTTAATGGGAGGTAATGGGTTGCGAATTTTTGGACAAGATTACTAAGATATTGATTGGTTGATGAGATGTGTTCCCTATTTGGAAGTTAAAGTCTTGCGCAAGTAGTTTTTGGAACCCTTGAACGGAACAGTTGTATTCGGACCCTAGGTATTTGGTGTAAGGAGGGATTTGGGCAAGGCCTATTATTACCGCCTCTTTTGAGGCCCTGCAGTTGGCACTACGCAGTATATAACCGTTGGTAGGCATTCGAGGTTAGTTCTACAACAAAGCAGCAAAAGAGGGGGCATACCAAATAATCCGCATCCAATTCTTGTGGTTGGGAGAACGAAGTCTCTTTGGGGGATTTCTAGATTTCTAACATCTAACCTTGTAATCCTTTATTATTGAATGATTATCATTCTTCATTACTTGCTTGTTATAATTGTGATGGTGTATTGGATTGGGAAAAAATGATGGGGTGTGTGTGCGTTTACTGGGCATTCAAAACTCATGGCGTTTCATGCCAGGTATCGAAGAAACGTACGAAGCCAATGAAGAGTCAAAGACATTTGAAGACTTAAGTTTTCCTTAGAGAAAGTTTGGAACCATTTCGCTCATTAGTCTAATTGTGCTTATTATTATTGGATTGTAATAGTAATGTAACTCGTTTTGTAAATTTAAAATTTGAGACGCTGTAATTGTTATTTATTTTGTAATCCTATGCCTATCTACGCGTTGTGTATGAGACCTTGCGTCAATGCCTTTTAAAGATCTATCAAAAGGGTGGTGCGCTACCTAAGAAAGTTGGACTTAGAAGGGAGGCTAACTTGATTCCTCCGGTGAGCTGGGATCTTACTTGGTCATTGGCCATAGGACTCATTAGTGCTGTTTCCTAGACTCCTAATCTTAGATAAACCCTACATTTAATTGATAATATATTCTTTGAAATTCGCAATTTTTGGGGTGTCACACAAAACCTATACATTAATCAATCATTTTTTTTCTCTCTCATCTCTTATTCTCTCATATCTTACACATTAATCAATCAACTTTTCTCTCACACTCATCTTTTCAACTATATAAAAAAAAAAAAAAATCACAAATCATCCTAAAACTATTTTCAAAATATACAACTAAACAAGTTTTATAATTAGGCAAATTAACTACGCCCCCTTGAGGTTTAGCTAAATTACTGATTTCCTCTTGAGGTTTTAGAAATTACATCCCGCCCCCCGAGGTTTATATTCGCATAATAATTTAACCCCTGTCGTGAATTAAATGTTAAGAATGGTTACATAAGCATACTGACATCACCAAAATATATATTGATGGATGATATTGACCCTCGTATCTTTCCAAAGCACCAAACAACTTAATTTAACTTGAAATCCTTTTGATAAGTTAACAAAATTTACAAAAGAATTACGTTAGATGAAAAAAAAAAAATTAAGTTTTTGGAACCATGTTAGGTTTATTGTTTAGAAAAAAAAAATCACAATTTTTTTTTTTGAAAAAATGAACACTAATTTAATAAAAATAAATATGAAAAAATATATTTAATTTGTAAAAATTGTTTCCAACCAATCAAAAGATAAAATTATATAAAAATGATAATTATTTTTTATTTTTTATTTCTTAACCAAATTAATTTTTAATTTTAAAAAAAAAATTCTAAAAATCAAACCATACATAGCCTAAGAATCTTTTGATAAGTCATTTCTTACGTTGCTAACTTATTTAATTATTTGTTAATTTTACGACATTTTTACCATTTGAGACCTGCTTGGTAACCATTTCGTTTTCAGTTTCAATTTATATTTATAAAAATTTAAAAAATTGTCATAAAAACTTTTTTGATAATTTTTTTGGTTTATAAATGGTTGTCTCAGTTTGTAAATTTGAGAAAAATACTTAAATTCAAAAAATGAGTTTACATTGATTTTTAAACAAAAATTTAAAAATTTTACTAACAAATTTTTGTTTCCAATTAATTTTTTTTCAATTAATTTTTTTTAATGAATTTTTTTTGCAACTAATACTAACCAAGGGAGCAATTGGTAATGTTACTTTAAACCTTAGGGAGGGCATTGTAATTTCAAAAAGGTGAGGGGTGTGTCAATGTAATTTACCAAATGAGGGTAAAATTGATATTTAAAAAAATTAAAAGGGCTGAGGGGGGAATCTGTAATGAAACTTTAAACATCAGGGGGTCAATTTAAACTGATTAAATTGATAAATTAAGTACCACATTATTTTATATTAAAATATTTGTTAGTGGGGCTTGTTGTATATTTGCATTGCACTCTCCTTTAGCTCTCTCAAAAACTTAAAATCTGAGTTAGACACTTGAGAGTGAGAGAGAGACCCGAATTAGAGAGAGAGAGGGGAGGAAATCAAAGTTTTGCTCTTGAATCTTGGAAGTCTTGAAGACAACTCTAGACTTGGCCATAAATTGGAAGAATTGAGCCTCTAGGTAAGCATTGATTCTTGAATTCATGAGTTTAATGTGTAATCTTGTGTGTTCAAGGGTTGTTTGTGATCAAGAGCATGATTTGAGTTGGTTTCATTGAAATTGAGGCTTGATATGTGCATGCATGTAAAGAATTCCTATGGAATCACAAAATCTAGCATGTAATTTGTGAAATTGTGAAAGATTGGTAGTGTAATCCCACATGCAAGCATGTCTTTGTTAAATTTTATGGGAATGAGCACTAATTGCATTATTTGAAATGAAAATGAAGTCAAAATGGGCGTGCATGTCTGAATAATTGAAGATGGGAGCTTTGAATGCATGAATATGTATGATAGAATTGAGTTTGGTGTCAATTTGAGACATGCAAGTGTTTAATCCTTGAAATTGAGCTCCAAAATAAGGTGTTTTGGTGTTTATACCTTTTTAGTATACTTATATGTGATATTTGAGCTACAACATGCATGATTTGTTGGTTAAAAGTCGGAATGGAGCTCAAGAACTCAACCTGGGATTCCCAGATTTTCGACGTCCGCTCGAGCGGGTGAAGTGACGCTCGAGCGGAGAAATCGAGCTCCCAGCATTTTCTGCAGACATGGTTCCCGCTCGAGCAGGGAAGTTTACGCTCGAGCGGGGAGCTATGTAGATAGGCAGTACGCTCGAGCGGCCGAGCTCACGCTCGAGCTGGAATTGAAGGCAACCAGTACTTTTGCAGACCTAAGGGTCCGCTCGAGCGGGGAAGTTTACGCTCGAGCGGGGACCCTATTTTCTGAAATTCTGTTTTTGCATTTTGTGTTCTGTTTTCCGTTCTGTTTCAGTTGCAAGCACTCTTAGGCATATGTTAAGCATTGTAAATGAGTTAATGAGATAATAATAAAGCCTAAAGAGGAATATGTGAATTAAAGAACGGATTGAACTGTTAATGACCCTTTTGTGTTCATGAAACGTGTAGGGTCAAGCTCCAGGGAAAATCCACAAGCCGATCACTGTGAGTAATATCGATACTTGAATGCTTGTAAATGTCCAATTGTTTACTCCCTTTGAAGCTTTATGAATTGCTAATTGGGATTGTGGGATTGTGGACGTAAGTCTGATATGAACGCATAAATGGACCCAAGGCCGTTTTGAAATGAATGAGTGGGCCAAAGGCCGTTTTGAAATGAATAAATGGGCCAAAGGCCGTTTTGAAATGAATAAATGGGCCAAAGGCCGTTTTGAAATGAATAAATGGGCCAAAGGCCGTTTTGAAATGAATAAATGGGCCAAAGGCCGTTTTGAAATGAATAAATGGGCCAAAGGCCGTTTTGAAATGAATAAATGGGCCAAAGGCCGTTTTGAAATGAATAAATGGGCCAAAGGCCGTTTTGAATGGACCGAAGGTCGTTTTGACATGAATGAGTAGGCCGAAGGCCGTTTTGACACGAATGTATGGGCCGAAGGCCGTTTTGACGTAAACGAATGGGCCGAAGGCCAGTTTGACAGAAATGAACGGGCCGAAGGCCGTTTTGACATAAATGAATGGGCCGAAGGCCGTTTTGATATGAATGGAAATCTGAATGGGCCAAAGGCCAGAATGTTTGGAACTACAGACACTTGATTTGAATTTCGTATAGTTTTATATCTGTTGAATAGAAATAGGAATTGGGCCTAAGGCCGTTTGGAACATGTTGTTCTACATTGTTATGTCACTTCTGTATTTGATTTGATATTATTCACTGGGCTTTCGCTCACGCTCATTCATGTGTTTGTAGGTGAGCCAAGAGAAGTCCAGACCCAGCCTCAGTGAAGTCTGTAGGGAGCAACTAAGGTTTTGAGAGAGTCAGCCCTTGTGTCTCACGCACGAGACCCGTCTTCGCCCTTTCGTTATATATTTACATTTTGTCAGGTTGGCGAAGTTTTGAATACGTCTGTATATTGTTTTCAGGGTTTGACTTAGTTTGGATGATCCTGTCTGTATAGAATCTTATGTCTTTACACTTTTCGCTGTGAGTTATTAACATATG
Source organism: Camellia sinensis (assembly GCF_004153795.1). Taxonomy (NCBI): domain Eukaryota; kingdom Viridiplantae; phylum Streptophyta; class Magnoliopsida; order Ericales; family Theaceae; genus Camellia; species Camellia sinensis. The sequence continues at coordinate 435,266 of NW_021025707.1, read as the reverse complement.
TATGTTTGAATGTTATGATGTGCACATAAGCACGGCTCTATGGACAAAGTTTTAAATTTTGCTTCCGTTTGGCCCCCATTAACTCTGTTAAAAATACATTTGGTTTGGTTTGAGGCCGTAGGTAATCTTAGGATTACTGGCCGGTTACGTCCTTAACCCACGGGGGCCGGTTTGGGTCGTGACAGAGTGGTATCAGAGCACGAGTTAATAACTCACACACTTGTCCAAAGGAGCAATAAGCGTCTAGAAAAGATCTAGGATGCATTCATGAGATAAGTATGAATTCGAAAGCATCGAGAATATGCTTAAGTGTTTTGATTCGGGCAATTATGTGCTATAAGTTGTGCTGTACTTGCATTGCAAACTGTTTGATTACATATACTCTCTAGTATATGCATATTCGTAGAATCTTTTGTATATTGTATAATGCAAGTTTAATCAGACGGTGAATAAGAACTCCGTAAAGTTATGTTTAACTTTAAATATTTGTTAATGATATGAAATGACAAGTACCCTGGAATGCTATGTTTTAAACATAATTGTGGTATCCTTAGCGGAGGCCCTCGCCCAGGGGACATAATACTGTGGCTTATGGTCATGAGGCCCTAGCCCGGGGGAAATAATACCGTGGCCTATGTGAAGGTTCCATTATGGAACTTGATGTGCTTGACTAGTATAATATGTTACGCTAAGGGAAGTACCACACATGACTTGAATATGAGATATGAATTGTTACACTAATGTGTACAACAAGTTTGTTCTGTTGAAATGCACACCCATGAATATATGAACCATGAAAAGTTGTTTATGTGCATTCAATTCTGCCTGCGGGTGTCTATGTGAAATATGAACATGATTTGAGTATATAATTACTTAGTAAATGTTCAGCATGCGATATCTGATAAGTATGCAATTATCTGTTACGTATGTGATTAATTACGTACGAGATGTGAAAGGAGAACATAACAATGTGCCTATGTGCGAATGTACTCATGTGATTTTGTGTTTAATTTAGTATTGGGCATCCCAGTATTTGGTAAAGTTTGATAAGAATTTGTGTAGAGTATGGGCAAATTAAGGGCACATGGGTTGGAAGGTTCTTCCACAGCCCGACTTGATAGTCCGAAAGGAGTAGTACAAGAATTGGCAGAGATCTTGAGACAACAGCGTCAGTTGCCGCTACGGCAAGAACCTTTGCCACCACCAGTGTGAGAAACGCCGAGGAGTTTGTTATCAGACTTCTGGGGCTCGTTATAGATATGGTAAAATGGACCATACGGCAAGGAACTGTCCCCGGATTGAACGAAATGTGCATGAATCCTCTGCCTTGGCTAAATCCGTACCAGTGGTAGGAATTGCTACTCAGGATGGAGTAATCACACTTATCCCAGAAAGCACTCAGAATGTTGTAACCATTATCCCAGGTATCTATACTGTTTACAAATGGATGCTTGTGTGTTGATCGATTCTGAATTAGTACGTTTGTACATCTTCGCTTGGGATATTATTTGATTCGGATCGGCATATATTCCGTATCTGCTGCATGTGTAGCTAGATTGGTTAGACCCACATGATCGAGACTGTGTTCATTGGAGGTATATGCCCCGCTTGGGAAAATTGTGAAATACGTTTTGGGATATTGATTGACTCTGCACATGCACATATATATCTACACCTATGCTCAGGGTGATTTATTATGTTACCGTCTTCAATGACTAAACCACTGGGATTATGATTCTGAAATCGTGTGACCAAGTTGAGCGCCCTAAATGATAAACTCTATAATTGTGAGACCATATATTTTGATTGGTAGAAAGTTGACTGGGTGATGTGACTAATTTGGAACTTTTGCATAACAATCCCATACTATGTGTACCCGAGGAACTTTGTATAATGTATTACTGTGCACCATGTTATTGCATATAAGACTTATTTGGGGACTGCTATACTGATTATGACACGTACCTCCTAATATGAACACTTGCATGCTTATGTAACTATACCTGAACTTATGTGGACAATATCGTATTGTACGTGATTTGAAGCACTTTGATATGAACAGTTGTGATGAATGATTCTGATACGACCTTGAGAACTGATAAATTTAGGGTAGTTGTAAAACTATCAGCCATGTGCCTAAACAAACGAAGTGAGCCTTACAGAATCAAATGTACCCTATTTGAGAAAGCTTCTATCTGACTTGATCCAATAGAACCTTTGTCTGAATTGACCCGATAGAACCCTCATTGGATATAATTTGACGGGACCTTTGTTTGTTTGATTTAATCTGACAAGATCTTTGCTTGGATTGATTTATAAGAACCTCTATCTAAGTTGATTTTGAAAAAGGGGAGGGTTAAGAATTGTCTATAAATAATGACCAGATTATTATTGGTAGGAAAACTGATGGACCCAAAACTTGAATCCATTTGGAGTGCTTGACTTATTTGAAAGACCTTTTGTGGACTATCAATAGATTGATCTACCTATGAACACCATTGAGAACCAACCTTTAACTAGTGAGGACATATGTGTTATAGATGAACTGAATTGTACAAATCCCGTGATTGGGTGTCTTAAGGAACGATGCTTGTGTATTGTCCCATCCTGGTTGGTTTGATGCTATGGGGACTGATGACGGTAGATTGATTTGATTTCGAGCAGTACTGAACATTTGTCTTTGACTGATCAGAACATGTTGTGTATGGGAGAGTGGTTGCTTCAGTGTTATCGGATTTTGGAAGATCAGGTTACGATGAGTGGTATTATGTTTGTTTTGATGACATTCTTGGGGCGTCCTTTCGTGCTAGGGGACGTTAAGCCTATGTAGCACCTTTGATCGAGATACCTTTTGCCACCGACGGTTTCGTACGGGTGGGTTTGACTAATCGATCTCGAGTCGGCCACTCCAACAAATAAAATATTAATGTTTTCAAAAGTGAGCGATTAATAAATCTAACTCCACTATTCAACCATATAATGAACCAATTTCATTATTTCCAACTCAACTCCATAAAATCACAAATTTTCCAAAATTAGGGTTTTCCACCCGATTTCCAAATATTGACCCAATCAAAAATGCTAGAACAACCAACAACATTATCATTATTTTGAAACCTAAAATACACATTTTAGAATCAAAATAACAAACCCCCTTTTATACATTTTGAAACCCT